>CM070775.1:52359033-52609033 GCA_036346955.1 Dipus sagitta | reverse complement strand
AAAATCCATTTATATTTTAATACAAGCAATTTTTTTATTAAGATGATTCTTAAATGTCTACCTAAAACCATTTTGTGTTTGTCTGTGTGTGTGTGTGTGTGTGTATGCAAGACACTACAAAGTAGATTTCAATATTTTAAAATCATATGTCCTACACAATCTGGTACTCTTAATGGTTGCCCTTTTCTAAATTATTTATTTTGGCATTTAATTAAACTATGATATCCTGTCTATAATCAGAATTTGAATTAAATAAAAATATTTTGCCTTGTAAATTATTAGGAGTATTGTAAGAAAAAGGAATAAAATTCTAATTGTATACTTTTGATTTTTTTGTGTGATGTTCCTATTTTGCAATGGAATAATTGGTGAAGATTACTACTTTATAAAATGTAGTTGAACAGTCATACATTATGAGTGAAAATTTAAATGATTGATATGACAAACTGTTTAAAGTTTTATTTACCCTCGAAAATAATGTGCTTAACTTCATATTAAGAAAGGAACCAAAAGCAATATTTATTCCTTAAGCAATAAGCTTTAATTTAAAGAACTGCCAACAAAACATTTTGATGAATAAAGTCAAATAATTGTAAATGCATTATATGCATATATATAAGTAGAGATTATCAATTGAAAACTAACACTATCTAAAGTATAGTTCTCTGTAATATCCCACTCTAAGTGCTGCCAGTACTACCTTTGTTGCATTCTAAAGCACACTGTACCCCATAAAGTAGAGATCTAAGTGTGGGTGTCAAGTTTGTATTGCCTAACATCAGGAAAGAAATGAGTTATTTTCCTACACTCTACTGCTGTGTTTGGTTTCTTGTAATTGAGACTGCATTTTCCATCTGTCTTGCTCCTCTATTAATGAGTTCAGCTAAAACCACCACATTCTCTCCTTTTGAATTTCTGCTACTATAACCCTTGATTAAATGTCAGGTTTTTGTTTTCATTGTTTTACTTTTTCCCCCCTATTTACATTTTTGACAGCCTTCTCTTGCAACTGAATACTGTTATCACTTCTTTATTTTAATCCTTTCACAGCCTGCCTATATTATCACTCCTGTGTTTCAGCACTCAGATTCTTACCCTCTAATCCACTAATTGGCTTTTTACCCCAGCTTGCCTTGCCTCCTTGTTGTGCATCTGACCCTTCTTTGTATTGTACAACCTGCCCACCAGGCTTGAGGTCTTGCCAAGATCTTACTGTGTACCCTCCTTCATCACCCAGTGGACTTTATTATTTTTCTCTCCACTCTGTCAAAAGTTTCTGCAAGCATGTTATCCATTGTAATATTTTTAGGATAAAGTATGCTTTTTCATTTTTAAATAAATATTTTAAAGATAATTTATTTTGTAAAGTCGGTATTTTTTGATTAAATATATTTACTAGTTTTAATAGCTGGGAAATATAATTAATAGATGATTTATTTCATCCTGTTCATTTCCATATATTTTTCTTTTGATGATGAAATAGCTTTTTATTCATTCAATGAGTGATTTCTACTTAAATATGAATGTAGTCAAAATATTATAGGAGATTAAAATTTATACTTAACTACTTAGTGAGGTTGGACATGTGGCAAAATCAGATGTATGAAAGTGAGTCAAGACAGTGTTCCTTATAAAATTTATACAGATGTAGTTATTGGTGAGTTTGTCAAGCTGTTCTATTTGTAATACCTTCTTCATATTTTCGACAGTTGACCTGTATCTATGGGACGAATTATAGAGGGATGTTAATACACAGGATAGCTATCAGATGAAATAGCTAGGAAAACATCTAAAATGAATCAATTCTTTAAAATCTGTTTCATTTTTCTATGCTTCTATATAAAGTATATTTTTTTTCTTCACTATGATCTTGTAGCTTGTCAGGAGCACAGACTGAAACAGTCCTGGTTTTTTATTATAATCTTACAATTTAGACAGGCTAACTTTATTAATTGAAGGCAAGTTTCAAATATTGAACTTAGTAGGAACATGTCACTAAGCAACTCACCAAGAAGAATTGTGATACGGATTGAAAGCTTGTCAGATTGTTAAGAATGATGGACTGTACCCACAGAAGAGTAGAAACCATGGGATGGAATGTAGGACCTAAGGAGAATGTAAAAGAAAAAAGCCATCACATAGCAGGTGAAGGAATCAGTGGATAAATCAACATAGGAGAAGATAAAGTGAGCTCTAACCAAGTCTGATGTTTCAGTTCTATGAATTAGATATTTTAGGCTAACTACATCCAGCAGGACTAACAACATGAACTCAGCACAAATTTATAGAAAGCTATAAATAAAAATTTTCTGGAAAACATAAAACTTTATAACTCAGCAGTCTGATCATATAATTTACCAGTAGATTTAAGGAAAGGTAAGTATTTTGAAGATAAATCAGACTCTTCAAAATGCCAGTATTATAAACAGTACTTTTCCATGAATAAAGTTGAAATCTGACAAAATACTGTAGACCAGTAACCGCTACATAAATAAACAAATTACATATAATTTTCTGTAATTTAAATTAAAATTTCTTCTCTGATATTTTAACTTCTCTCTAAGCATTATCATTGGAACATACTCTTCAAGTTTATTTTAAAGACATATTGTTTCATGTATATTTGGACATTTTCATTCTCCTCTGTTTAACCATGTACACATTTTAATTGGAAGCTCTGTAAACACAGTGAAGGCGTTAGCCGCAGAAGGATCTAAAGAAGCCTTGTTCTCTGAATGGAGGCTTGTTACACATAGAAATAGAAGTCAAGTGGCTTACAAAGAAATTAATGGGAGTGGGCCTGAAAATTGCTGCTGACTCTCTTGCATTTCTGATATGTTACAGTCTGTTGTGTCCAATATGGTAGGCATTAGCCACAGTTGCTACTTAATACTTGAAATGTGGTTTGTTTAGTCAGACATGCTATAAGTCAAAATAGAGGCTGAACTTTGGAGACACAGTATTAGTGAAAAGTATCTCTACTCACTTGTTATGTTGGTTATACCTTGAAATAGTATGTGAAATGTAGTAAGGTAAATAAAATATATAATTAAAATCTTCTGTTCTCTTTTTTACTTGTTTTCATGTGACTGCTAGAGAATTTAAAATTACTCTGTCTAAATTATACATTTATAAATAAATGTATAAATAAATTATACATTTATTGGGGAGGGAAACATCAAAGGATTCCAAATTTCTAAGAAATACCTTAAATTTAGTATATTCTGATTATTTAACAGATCAAACATTAGTTTTAGCTTTATTATGTCATGTTTAAGTATGTTTTGGTAAATATTTAGTGCCATGTGTTGGTAAATTTTCTTTCTATTCAACATTTTCATGAGTTTTTATTGTATTTTAATGTATTTTACTTTTTCAAAAACATTTACTAATGTTAATGGCTCAAACATAAAATGTACATATAGAAACACATGCAAAAATATATCTGCATAGAACAGCTATATTAGCTCGCTGCATGATAACTTTTGGCTTTTTGTGTGTACATGTGTTACGTGCGTGCATGCACAGGTCAGAGCGGGACACTGGGAGCCCTCTTTTATTACTCATCTGTGTATTCCCTTGGGCTGGAGTCAGTCTCTTAAACCTTAGCTGCCATTTTTGGTCTGTGAGCATAACCAATTTTCTTTTTGTAATCTCCCTGTAGGACAGGTATTGCAGACTGTGTGACCACACCCAGCTTAATATATGAGGGCTAGGCAATAAAACTTGGGTGGTTTCAAGCCCTCTTAGATCCTCATGCTTCAGGGGCAAGTACTTTTACTTGCTGAGCCATCTCCCCATTCCCTATACTTATGTTTTAAACAAGGACCATTACATACTTCTCTGAGTATTTCTTCTTTGGCTATAGTGATTTCTTTTTCTGCCAAGAATTTGAGCACATTTGATGCTTTTGACATAAATACAATCATCTGATTTTAGTCTTCTAGACCATATCTTTGCATTTCCAGTTTTGTTATTTGTGTGTGCATGTAAGTGTGTGTGCATGTATATAAAGTGTGTATGTGTATGCATGTGCATGTTTATGGAGTGCAACCTCACAGTATTCTTCTCCTCTTACTACCTTCTTCAGATTCAGTATATCTCTTGCTGTATCTGCTTGCAAGCTTCTGGATTCACCTGGCTCTGCCTCCTGTTATCCTTGCTTTTTAGAATTACAGATGCAAGTGGCACATTGTGTTGGGTTTTATGTAGGCTTTAAGGAGGATTTAACTTGGGTAGACAGGCTTGCAAGCAAGTGTTTATAACCATTGACCCCTCTCTTTAGCCTCTCATATTTATCTATTTATGTTATTTTTTATTTTTTTGTTTATTTTAATTTATTCATTTGAGAGTGACAGACAGACAGAAAGAGAAAGAGGCAGATAGAGAAAGAGAGAGAGAATGGGCAGACCAGGGCCTCCAGCCACTGCAAACAAACTCCAGATGCATGCGCCACCTTGTGCATCTGGCTTATGTGGGTCCTGGGGAATGGAGCCTCGAACTTGAGTCCTTAGGCTTCACAGGCAAGCGCTTAACAGCTAAGCCATCTCTCCAGCCCACCTCATATTTTTTTTAAATGAAAGAAGAGATCTAAATGAAAGCTGGAAGCATTATTGACAACATAGTGTTGGTATCTCAAAGCATAATTCTTCATGTTTAAAAACCATGCCATGTCCATTCTTTTTGATCTGTGAACAGTTAGACATTTTCTTTCTAATAGTTCATATCTGCTTTGCACCACCTTCTGAGGGTGAGTTATAAATATAATAGTCAAAATAATTTGTTTAAATGGAGGTGAAGTGGAGGTGATTTTCTAAAAACTGAATTTCTAAATGTGGATCATCAAATACCTGGGTACTCTAAGGAAACATCTGAAACAGTCAGCTAGAAACTATGGTAACTTTTCAAAGTTCAAGACAAACAGTCATTCACTAAGTTTTCTAAGTGAAAATAAACTGCCCGTGTTAGTTTGTTTTTGTAACAAACTCCTCCTTTCTATTGCTCTCTAGTCTGTTTTTCTTCTTCTTAAGCCCAAGAGTAAGTCAGGAATTGGTCTTTAATTTTCAAGTCAGCAAGATTTTCTTGATCTCTAGCATGTGAAAATATTTTGTTTTTAAACTTGGTTTGGTTCTTATTGTGTAATAAAAAAAACAACTCATTTAATGAAATAATTGATAGGCCCTATGTTTACTCATTTTGTGTCTTCCTTCCTATATGTTTCCCTCTTATTTATGATTTTCCAGTTGTTTATTTTCTTTTCATTTTTTGTTGAATCTTAAGAACTATCATAATTTAAGATTTATGCTTTCATACTGAAATCCATATTTCTTTCTATTGCTCTTTGACACAAGAAGATAACAAATTATTTCCCCCACCAAATGCAGTTTCTGTCTTTGGTGTGAAAAAATGATGTTATGATATATATTTAAAAATAGGAACGGGCTGGAAAGATGGCTAAGCAGTTATGGTACTTGCCTGTCAAGCTAACAACCTGAGTTCAATTCCCCAGTACCTATGTAAAGCCAGATACACGAAATGGTGCATGCATCTGGAGTCTGTTTGCAGTGGATGGAGGCTGTGTCATGCCCATTTTTCTATCTGTCTTGCTTCTATCTCTCTCTGCTTGTAGATAAATAAATAAAAATTAAAAAGAATAGGGCCCACATCACATCATTCTCTGCTGAGTGATTCTTTTCAGCTCTGGGGTAGTTTGATAAATATGTGTTTGGCCAGAAAGGGGTTAAAAAGCAGTAGCTCCTGTACTGTATCAATGACTCTTTTGGTCTTTTTAATCTTCACATTTCTTTTACAAGCCAGTACTTTTCTTCTATGTGATATGCAAATCTCTGAGCTCCTTAGAGCAACTGCATAGGGATATGTGTTTCATCTTAAAACAAAGGCCAGGAGAAACATAATAATATGATAAAGTTATTCAAAGGATTTCATAAACAGGTGTTCCAAGTCTAGGCTAATTGGATTTCAGTTAATTATTCCTTTTACTGTGGGGAATGTAAGAAAGAAATAATAAAAATAAAAGTCAAAACTTCCCCCAAAATTTCACTGACATGCTAATTATTCAATATTATTTAACCTAGGCAAAAACCCACCTTAATGTGACCAAAGTTTTGCTTATCTTTTCAGTTTCTTTTTTGGTTAGAAATTATAGGCTTTCCCATATAAAAACAAATCACAAAATGTTATGGAATACTTGAGATTATCATGTATATATGACCTAATTTCCCATTGAAAATTTGTGGATAATGACTTTATGATTGGGTTTTTCACTTACATCAGATATATCAACATAAACCTTTCTTGACTTCAAGTCAAGAAGCTCATAGCTAATATATGGTGTGGTGCCCCAGATGCTTGACTGCAGTAGGGGTGCTTACTTGCCTGTGTAGGCCAGAGTGAAACACTGGGTGTCCTGTTCCATTGCTCGTATTTTGAGCTGGAGCCTCTTTACCAATCCTGGATCTTGTAGGGCTCCAGTGATTCTCCAGTCTCTGCTTCCCTTTGTTAATAGGGGTACAGGTACTTATGACCATGTCTAGATGTTTACATGGGATCTGAAAATTTGAACTGTTACATTCTCAGGCCCCCATACTTGTGCAGGAAGCACACTTAACTGCTGAGCCACCTCATTAGCCTACCTGATTTTCGATGAATTATTCATTATCCATTAATTTCCTCTTATTTTTTTTGTAAAAAGAGTAGTTTTTATATATTACTATGGTATCAACCTTCCTTAAAAGTTAGACAAAAAGCAATAAAGAAACTTGGTGAACTAAGGTATGAGTCCAGACTATGATTTCTGTGATGATTTAGATTGTTCAGAATGTACACTCTATTAGGGTTGGGGTTGTTCATAATAGAATCTCTGTGAGGGTTTGGATTGTTGTTGATTTTCACTGCTTTTCAAGAATGTAGAACCAACGTGTGGTGCATAGTTAATGTTCAAGAAATACTCTGTAGCTAAATAAATGAGGCAGAGTGAATTAACCAGCAATGGCTGTCTAGACTTGGGATGACAGATTATCTGAAAATAGATGGATGGTATGACAGATAATCTTGGAAGAATGAATGAATCTTCTATGCACATCGAGTTCTTTGCTTTAATTTGTAAAATAGAATTAGGACTATAGCTTTATGGTAAAGAAACCATCTACTGACAAGATGGTGAAGACGGAGAGCTCATCAGTTAAGTAAAATAACTGTGTTATATGGCATTCTAAGTGCTTAATAAATGTTGAACACACAGATATGTACATATCACTTACTTTATTTCTCAGTAAAAGTAGAACCCACATATTTTAGTTAACACTCATGTATTGGCAAAAGACCTTTTTACTATTATTCTCACTTTTTTGTTTATTTATTTATTTATTTTGGTGTTTCTGAGATGTAGCCCTAGTAACTCACTGTGTAGACCAAGTAGTTACTAGCCCTAGCAACTCACCATGTAGACCTCAAACTTGCAGGGATCATCTGCCTGTGCCTCCCAAGTGCAGAGTGCTGGGGATTTCAGGCATGTGCAATTGTACCAAGCTTATCTCTATATTTGTGTAAACCACTACTTCATTTCTGGGCTTTGTTCTAATAGTAACACTTTTCACAAAGTCTTTAACAATTTAGTCCATCCACTCTCATAAGTTATAGTAAGATATTTGGGGAAATGGCGTAGTGACCAAACATATGATCATTGTACCAAATGTATGGAAAAGTTCCTCTACCCTCTGATTTTGTCCTTTTATGTTCAACTAAATAATTCTTTTTAACTTAATATTGACACATGGTAAAAATAATCCAGAAGAGCGTAACATAAATAAATAAAATATGTTTGTCCTAGGCATGTTGCTTCCAAAGGTAATAATCATTAGTTCCATCTTACATTAATTTATGGTTCCTACTTATATTTAAAAATATTTTTCACTGTATTTGTGAAGGTCACTTGTGAACACTTTTGAATAATTATTCTAAAACTTGAAGAATTTAGTACATTAATTCCCTTATTTCTTCTTGCTTCCAACTAATACATTTATGAGATACTGTCTCATGCGGCCCAGGCTTTGTTTGAAGTGTCTATATCAGCCAAGAGTGCTCTTGAATTTATGATCTTCCTTCCTCCACCTCTTTTTGTGGGGATTATAGGAATGTGCCATCACAGAGTTTATGTGGTGCTGAGTATTGAACCCAGACTTTGTGCATGCTATAAAAGTACTGCAACTCAGCTACATCCCAACTCCCTAACTATTTCTTTTATTATTTAATTTGAGAGAGAAAGAAAGAGGGAATGGGTGTGCCAGGACCTTCAGCTTCTGCAAATGAACTCCAGCTGTGTGGCACATGTGTGACATTGCGTGCTTTGAGTCAATGAATCTGGCTATGTGGGGCCTGGAGATTCAAACATGAATTTTTAGGCTTCACAGGCAAATACCTTAATCAGTAAGCCATCTCTTCAGCCTGAAACACACCTTCTCCATGTAAAAAAGATGTCTAAAAAAGTTTTGATTAGGTTTTTAGTACCAGGCATGTATTCTCTCCCATAGAGTTGGCCTCCAGTCCAATTAGAGAGCAATTGATTTCCCCCAGAGCAGACATGCCATTTAGGCACCCGTTTGGTCATTTGGCCTGTTTGGCCAAACTTGAGGCTTCCAGTGTCCACTGTTTTCACTTCTGATGACTTCTGTCTCCTATAGGGCTGCATGCAGTGCAGCTTTTTCCAGCTTTCAGTTGGCTGGCTTACAGGGAGAAGGTTTTTAGCTCAGCCCCAGCTTGATTTCTCAGTGACCTTGCCACTCAGGCATGTGAAGTTTTCAGCAATAGGGTCTTACCATTTGTTTCTCATGGGAAACCAAGGGCCTTGTCAATAGCTTGTAATGTTTTAGAGGGAACACACAATGGCTGTACCAGACTACATTCCTACCAACATTGCAGAAGTGTTCCCCTTTGTCCACATCCTCACCAACATTTGTAGCCCGCGTAGTCGTCTCGCCAGCAAGAACGCACGCGGACACCAGGATCCTTCTGCAGCAAGCGTTTATTGAACAGATGAAAGAGGAAGACTCAGAGCCCCGAAATGGCGCCGCTTATATAGCCCCTAGGTGGCGTGTACTCTGCTGATTGGCTGCGCGCTCATATGACGCTCATATGACTGGGCTGGGCAGTGACTTGGCGCGCTTTTGCCACTTGCACATGCGCTATTCTACTTGTTCACCAGGGCCGAGGCCGGATGTCAGCGCCATCTAGTAATGGCGGTCACCTCTCGGCTCTCTACATCTCCCCCTGTTTGTTTTAATAAGATGACAACTGCCTCATAGCCCAGCCAGCGCAGCACCAAACAACCCTATGCTCGATCAAGCAAATTCCTTCCTTGGGGAATAAGCGATCAAGAGCTCACTCCCTCACCTTATCAGGTGCAATGGAGACAAGTCCTCTGAGTGCAAAGGCCAAGGGAGAGACAAAAAGGGGAGTTAACACCCATCCCTGTGCAATGGAATATTGTTCCTGGGGGTGCAAGGGCTGTCAATCTCATATTTTGGTGCTGCAGCCACTTAGGCAAGGGCTGATTAGACTTAGATCTCTCATCGACTCAGTGCAATGGGCTAAACCCCTGAGGTGCATCGACTGAGGGTCTCAGTCTAATTAATTAACCAAATTTCAGGAGATGATCCCTGTTCCATAGCCACAAGTGCTTGCGCAATAACGGCCTTGTCACATTGCTATTGAGCTCTGAGCTTGCAGAACAACCAAAGCAGGAACACTAAGCCACAACATAGGGCTGCACCAAACAGCGCCACTCCCACCCATTCCTTAAAGAAAGAGAAGGCTGAAGAAATCCAGGATGTCAGGCCCACAGCTAGGGAGGGGTCAACTCTAGTAGAGTAGGGTCTTCATAATGGATCTTGTCCACTTCTTCGGCTCCCGCACAGGATCTCGATGATTCGTCAGGTATCACAAGTCTACGTGTTAGGCGTTCTGGTAGCCAGAATGGATTGTCTTCTTCCTGTGGAAAAACACAAACAGCTCCCCTGGATCTTATTAAAATAGGATCCGGGCCTCTCCATTGACCAGTCAAAACATCTTTCCACTTAACCATCTCCTGTGGCCTGTTAGGCTCTGAGCAATGACGGTCAGCCGCCGAATGGCCCTGACTGTCCAAATTTAAAAAATTAAGAGTAAAGAGTGCTATGGATATAGTCACTCGTGGGACTGAGGGCAGAGCCTCCTCGACTCCCCCTTTTTGTTTTATTAAATAAGACTTTAGAGTGCGATGAGCCCGTTCTATAATACCCTGTCCTTGAGGATTATATGGGAGACCTGTCAAATGGGTCACTCCCATCTGGTGACAGAACTGTCCAAATTTTTGAGAAGTATAAGCTGGTCCATTGTCAGTTTTAAGAATTTTGGGCTTCCCCCAGGCACTCCACGCCTCGAGGCAGTGTTGAATAACATGGGCTGCTTTCTCCCCGGTTAATGGGGAAGCAAACATAACTCCAGAACAAGTATCAATGGAAACATGTAAATATTGTAATTTGCCAAAAGATGGGACGTGAGTAACATCCATCTGCCAAATTTGTAATGGGCGAATTCCTCTGGGATTAAAGCAAGGAGAGACTAAAACAATGTAAACTCAACCATCATCAAACAAACATCAAACTTCTGCAGTTCAAGTTCAATAGCCTTGAAAAGCAGGTTCCTCCTCCAGTCAACTCTTTCCAAAAGTGTTTGCATTTCTATGATAGCCTTTCCTCAGGCATCCTTTCCATTGTTTGAATGTAAAGCAGTTGGAACATCTTCCTTAAGATTGCTAATGTGTTTGACAATAGGAGGTTCAGTAACCTAAAACCAGTCTCAGTGCCTGTAATTTTAACTTGCTTGAGGTTTTCCAGCTTAAAATCCTAAATCTCTCAGTCCAATATCTCTAGCCAAGCACATCAGTCCATTACAAATTTAACCTTGATCAAACTCTCTGGACCTCAGCAGCAGAACGCAGCCAGCCCTTATTCCAATAGCCCAGTTCCAACAAAGTCCTCTGCAGTCTTTCCTTCATTGCCATAGTGGCGAGTCTCTCAAGCTGCATGACTGTAAAATTAGCATCTACTCCATACTTATTAACTGATTCAGCAAGTTCCTTAATGAGGGCATACTCTACCGGCGCATGGACGCGGTTTCCATCCGCAGCCTCAAACACCGGGAAGGCTTGTAAGCACCTCCTTCTGTCCCCCTCTGAAAGGAAGGAATCTGAACAATGCTTGCCGGCATAAGGCGGAGGAGCACTGGGAATGGCAGGGGCGGCAGATTGAAAAGCCGCGCGGTTCTTATCTCCTATCTTCTTTTGTTTTCGATTTTGCGGTAGCTCATCAAAATAATATCTCTCCTCCCCATAGCGAGCCGCTTCGCCATCTAATTCTTCCTCCTCGGAGGGACTAAGATCCTCAGACTCTGAGCTATCAATTCCTAAAGCCTCCAATTCTTTTATCGGATAAAGAGGCCTCCTTTTTGGACTTCTCTTTTCCCTCTCATGTTTCTCTTCCAGGGCGTCTTTTCCCTTGTCTTTTCTTTCTGTGGACTTAGCGTCCGCGGAAAGGCCTTTTTTCTTAGAGACGTCTTTTTCTTTTTCCTCAAGGGCCCCTAAACTTTTATCCCATTCTGTTTCTGACATGCTGTCTTGTAGCTCCGAATGTGAGGCTCCCATGTTCACAAAGAAGAGAACGAGAGCCACCATCACAATAGGGAGAGCAAAAATTGCTCCTACCAATTTGGATGAGAGATGAAACAAGTCAAGACCAAACATGCCTCTCAGAACCTACCTCAGTCCTGCAGTTCTGAATCCTTCCCCGTGAATGGGGGGTCTCCTCGGCGCCGGCGATGACAGGCACCCGGCGTCCCGGATGTTTCGGCACCAGTTGTAGCCCGCGTAGTCGTCTCGCCAGCAAGAACGCACGCGGACACCAGGATCCTTCTGCAGCAAGCGTTTATTGAACAGATGAAAGAGGAAGACTCAGAGCCCCGAAATGGCGCCGCTTATATAGCCCCTAGGTGGCGTGTACTCTGCTGATTGGCTGCGCGCTCATATGACGCTCATATGACTGGGCTGGGCAGTGACTTGGCGCGCTTTTGCCACTTGCACATGCGCTATTCTACTTGTTCACCAGGGCCGAGGCCGGATGTCAGCGCCATCTAGTAATGGCGGTCACCTCTCGGCTCTCTACAAACATTTATTGCTATTTGTTTTCTTGGTGATATCCATTCTGACAGGAGTGAGATGAATCTCAAAGTAGTTTTAATTTACATTTCCCTGATGGCTAAGGACATAGAACCCTTTTTTAGATGTTTATATGCCATCTGTATTTCTTCTTTTGAGAAGTTTCTATTTAGTTCCATAGTCCCCTTATTTTTGGTGGATGTATTTAGTTTTAATTTTTCTTGTGTAGGTTTTTGGAATAGAAGTGCTAGGTTGGAGTTGGTTTGTCTTTTAAGGAAATACCAAGATGTTTTCCAAACTTTCTATATAGACATCTACTAGCACTTTATTGTATATAGCCCATTCACATTTAATGTAATTACTGACACAGTTACTAGCAACAAATACCTTACTTTTATTTAGATGGTGTAGCAGACAGCTTCAGGTTCGCTGAGATGAACTTCCAGACCAGGCACAGTTATGGAGGAAGGGGTATTTTTTGAAGCTTACAGATCCAGGGGAAGTTCCATAATGGCAAAAGAAGCTGGCCTGCTTTCACAGGACCAAGCAGAGAGAGAGAGAGAAGCACAAGCCAAAAAAGCCACAGCACACTTTAGGAACTCCAGCTAGGCACACTTTGCATATCTTTAGATTGAAATCTGAAGCCCACCACCACAGTTAAACATCCACCCAGTGACACTGCCTCCAGACAGGTGGCTGTAGATGCAAACAACAAAAAATAAAAAAAAAAACCTGAATATATTTGGGGCCATCTATTCAAACCACCACAGATGGTCATGTCTTTGTTTCTTGGTCATATTTCAAGGGCTTTTTAGCTACATATAACCTCCTATAATGGCCTCTGGCCTCTACAGATTGTGATGAGAAGTTGACCATAAATTGTATTGTTTTTACTTCATGCATGTTGAATCCTTTTTATTGATGTTTTAAAGATTTGTTCTTTTTTTTTAAATTTTTTTGAGGTAGGGTCACACTCTGGTCCAGGCTGACCTGGAATTCACTATGTAGTCTCAGGGTGACCTTGAACTCATGATGATCTTCCTACTTCTGCCTCCCAAGTGCTGGGACTACAGGCGTGCACCACCATGCCTGGCTTCTTTTTGTATTTTTAAAATATTTATTTATTTGGGGGAGGGGATAGAATGTGCATGCCAGGGCCTCTAACCACTGCCAACAAACTCCAGGCACATGTGCCACCAAGTGCATCTGGCTTGCGAGGTTGAACCTGGCTCCTCAGGCGTGCCAGGCAAGTGCCTTAACTGCTAAGCCATCTCCCCAGCCCCCTTTTTGTATTTTTAAAATATTTTTCATGAGAGAATTGGCATGCCAGGGCCTCCAGCCACTGCGCTGAAACTCTAGACTTATGTGCCACCTTGTGCGCATGTGCAATGTTGTGTGCTTGCATCACCTTGTGCATCTGGCTTATGTGGAATCTCCAGAGTCAAACATGGATCCTTAGGCTTTGCAGACAAACACCTTAACAGTTAAGGCATCTCTACAGCCCTTTATTTAGACTTTAATAGTTTTATTATAATTTGTCATAGTAAAGTTCCCTCTCTTTCTCTCTCTCTCTCTCTCTCTCTCCCTGTTTTGCTTTTGTTTTTGGTTTTTCGAGGGAGGGTCTCACTCTAGCTCAGGCTGACTTGGAATTCACTATGTAGTCTCATAGTGAATGAGTGGTGGTCTGAAACACATGACGGTCCTCCTACATCTGCCTCCCAAGTGTTGTGATTAAAGGCATGCACCACTACACCTTGCTATAAGGTTCTCTTTTTGTTAGTTTGGGACTTATTGGGCTTTTGGGTTCTGCACATTAGTATTTTTCATCAAGCTTGGTAGTTTTACCCATTTTCTTCATTTTCTCTATCTTTGGCTACTCTTATGGGATTACATTTATACACCAGTCAATATGTTTATTCCCCACAGGTCTTTGAGGCTCTCTTCACATAATTTTCAATTAAAATCATAATTTTTCATTTATATTAAATGATTTCATAGCCCATGTTTTTTTTTTTTTTGAGGAAGTTGTGAATGGGGAAGATTCCTTGATGTCATCCTCTGCATGTTTGTTGTTAGTGTATAGGAAAGCTACTGATTTCTGTGTGTTTATTGTTTGATTTCTTACTGTTTTATTTTTTGAGTTTTTTGTATATTCTGGATATTAATCCCTTGTCAGATGTATAGCTGGCAAAGATTTTCTCCCATTCTGTAGGTTGTCTCTTTGTTCTATTCATAGTGTCCTTTGCTATATAAAAGCTTTGTAATTTCATGAGATCCCAGTCATTGATTAGTGTTTTTATTTCCTGTGGAGTCAGGGTTATATTCAGGAAGTCACTGCCTATGCCAGTATGTTGAAGAGTTTCACCTACTTTTTCCTCTAGCAGTTTCAAAGTTTCAGGTCTGGTATTAAGGTCCCTGATCCATTTGGACTTGATTTTTGTGCATGGAAAAAGACAAGGATCTATTTTCATCCTTCTACATATAGATATCTAGTTTTACCAGCACATCTCAAGGAATATTTTTGGCAATGTTGTCAAAAATCAAATGGCTGTAGCTGCCTGGATTAACATCTGGGTCCCCTATTCTGTTCCATTGATCTATATGTCTGTCTTTGTGCCAGTGCCATGATGTTTTTGTTACTAAGGCTTTGTAACATAGCTTAAAAATGGGTATGGTGATACCACCAGCTTTTTTTTTTTTTTTTTTTTTTTTTTTTTGCTCAAAATTGTTTTGGCTAGTTGAGGTCTTTTTGTGCTTCCAAATGAATTTTAGG
The DNA here is from genome assembly GCA_036346955.1 of Dipus sagitta. Classification (NCBI taxonomy): domain Eukaryota; kingdom Metazoa; phylum Chordata; class Mammalia; order Rodentia; family Dipodidae; genus Dipus; species Dipus sagitta. The sequence continues at coordinate 52,594,052 of CM070775.1, read as the reverse complement.
ATTTCTTTTCTATTTCTGTGAAGAATGTCATTGTAATTTTAATGGGGATTGCATTAAATATCTAGATTGCTTTTGGTAAGATTGTCATTTTCACACTATTGATTCTTCCAATCCAATAACATGGGATATCTTTCCATTTCCTAGTGTCTTCTGCAATTTCTCACTTGAGCAGAGATCCTTCACTCCCTTGGTTAGGTTTATTATTCCAAGATACTTTTTCTTTTTTTTGAGGCAGTTGTGAATGAAGATTCCTTGATGTCATCCTCTGCATGTTTGTTGTTAGCTACTGATTTCTGTGTGTTTATTTTGTATCATGCTACATTGCTAAAAGTATTTATCATCTCTGACAGTTTGCTGGTAGAGTCTTTAGGGTCCTTTATGTATAGAATCATGTCATCTGCAAACAAGGATAATTTGATCTCTTCCTTTCCAATTTGTATCCCCTTTACGAGTGTCTCTTGCCTTATTGCTAAGAACTTCAGTACTATATTAAATAAAAGTGGGACAGTTAAATAACAGAGGAGCAGGGGACACCCTTGTCTTGTTCCTGAATTTAGTGGAAAAACATCAAGTTTTTCCCCATTTAGTATTATGTTGGGTGTAGATTTGTCATAAATATCTTTGATTATATTGTGATATTCCTTCTATTCCTAGTTTCTTTAGGACTATTACCATGAAGAGATGCTGGACTTTGTTGAATGCCTTTTCTGCATCTATTGAGATGATCATACGATTTTTTCCTTCCACCAATTTATATAGTGTATTACATTTATTGATTTGTGTATGTTGAACCATCCCTACATCTCTGGGATAAAGCCTACTTGATCAGGGTGAATAATCTTTCTGATATATTCTTGTATCCTGTTTGCCAATATTTTGTTCAGAATTTTTGCATCTATGTTCATGAGAGAGATTGGTCTGTAATTTTTTTTTTTTTGGTTCTGGTTTTGGTATCAGGGTGATGCTGGCTTCATAGAAGGAGTTTGATAGCATTCATGCCTTCTCTATTTTATGGAAAAGTTTGAGAAGCAGTCGTGTTAGTTCTTGCATGTAGGTCTGGTAAAATTTACCAGTGAATCCATCTGGGCCTGGACATTTTTTTAGTTGGAAGACTTTTTATAGCTGCTTGGATCTCAGTACTTGTTATAGGTCTATTAAAATGGTTTATGTCATCTTGATTTAATTTTGGTAGGTCATATGAATCAAGGAATCATCCATTTCTTTCAGATTTTCAAACTTAGAGGTGTATATATTCTTAAAGTATGTTCTTATGATTTTATGAATTTCTCTGATATCTGTTGTAATGGTGCCTTTTTCATCTCTAATTTTATTAATTTTTGTCTCTTTACTCTTTCTTCTGGTCAGATTTTAAGGGTCTATCAATTTTGCTTATCCTTTCAAAACACCAACTCTTTGTTTCATTGATTTTTTTGGGTTGTTTTTTGGTTTCTGTTTCATTAATTTCTTCCCCAATGTTTATTATTTCTTCCCACCTACTGATTTTTGCTTCGTATTATTCTTCTCTTTCCAGTGCTTTTCCAGCTGAAGCATTAAATTCTTTATTTGTGAACTCTAATTTCTTTTCTTTTTTAATTTTAATTTTTATTGACAACTTCCATAATTGTAAACAATATCCATGGAAATTCCCTCCCCCCCCTCCCCCACTTTCCCCTTTGAAACTCCACTTAATTTCTTAATGTAGGCACTTAGAGCTATAAACTTCCCTCTTAGGACTGCCTTCATTGTGTCCCAAAGGTTTTGGTATGTTGTATTCTCATCATCATTTGATTCTATGAACTTATTGATTTCCTTTTTGTTTCTTCAATGACCCATTCATCATTCAATACTGTTTAGTCTCCATGAATTTCTGTATGGTCTATAGTTTTTTTTTTTTTGTTGTTGTTGTTGTTTGTTTTGTTTTGCTGATTTATAGTTTAATCCCATTTTGGTCAGATAGAGTACAAGGGATTATTTTGATTTTCCTGCACTTGTTAAGATTTGCTTTGTGTCCTAATATGTGGATTATTTTGTAGAATGTTCCATGTGCTGCTGAGAAATATGTATATTCTTCAGCGTTCAGATGGAATGTTCTGTAGATATCTGTTAGGTCCATTTGTTCCAATGAGATCACTTGATCCAGATGTCTCTCTCTCTCTCTATATATATTTTTTTTTGCTTGGATGACTTGTCAATTGATGAGAGTGGGGTGTTGAAGTCACACACTACAAATGTGTTTGGTGTTGTCTGTGACCTTAAGTCTACTAGTGTTTCTTTGATGAAATTGGGAGCCCCCATGTTAGGTGCATATACATTTAGGATTGTAATGTCATCCTGTTGGAGTTTTCCTTTAATCAGTATAAAGTGACTGTTTTTATCTTTTCTCACTAATGTCCCAATAGTTAAAGATTGTGTCATAAAATTTTGTGTATGTTAAGAGATTAAAATATTTCATTTTACCTCAGCAGTTAAACGTGCTTATTTGCAATGCCAGATATGTATAGTGTAACATACATTTGAAAATTGTTTTGAAAATTGTTTGCAGTGGCAAGTGGCCCTGGCATGCTCATTCCCTCTCTTTTTCATGAGACTTGTCTCCTTTTCTTATTAGATCATGGCAGTTTAATCCTGTCTCTCTATTCTTTGGGTAGGTAAAATATAAGTAAAGTAATTTTAAAAACTGACTTATAGATTGAATGGACATCTTATTTAGCTTTTAAGAGTGCTAAATCTTCTCAATAAATGTATGTATATAAAGGTATCCCAATTCTGATAAGCTTAAAAATTATAATATTTTTCATGTCTTCATATTTAAGCCAAAAATGTTACTACATGATATAGATTTATTGTTTATTTTAAATTCTGTCAGCAGATCTTTTGTTAATAGTTTGTTTACTCTCTGTAGTGTCATGTGCCTTAAATATGTAAACTCTAATTTTGTTAATATCAGAGGTTTCCAGATATCAAAATATTAGAATATTGTAATTTGGTTTATACAAAGTCCATACATGATGTTTAGCTATCAATAAGCATACATCATAATGCCTGGCTAAATCTCTAAATTTTAAGATGGTTCTTATTTTATTCAAGCTAATTTTGCTAGGTGACTATCACTGAAGTTATAATCTAAGTCTTATAGAAAGTAACTTATTGTGATCTTGCTCTTAGAAAAACTAAAAAAGTTCTCCATGTCTTGGAAAAATCCACTGTATACAAACAATATTAATGTAGTTTATCTAAGCTTCATGTAACAGTCATAAATATTTCTTTAGTTAAGCCTTAAAATTGTTCAGTGATAAAAAAAAATTGCTTTGTGTCTGTCACATTGTCTCTAATGCATGTTAGAATCAGGTTTGCTTACCTCAACAATGACCAAGTTTTATTTTATTCTTGAGCTGTATATAATCAGTCTCAGTCAAAGTTTCATTTAATTATTTCATGTCTGATATCTTAAGTTCATTACTTATAGAGATATTGATACCTGTTTCCTGCCCTAAAAAATAATCTTAAATTGCTGTTCTACTTCCAGTTTGGGGGACAATTGGTACTTGCATTAATATACGGACTAACCAAAGTTGTTTTCAAACACAGATGCTAAGTTTTTATACTGTCTTGTCTTTTTCCTGGCATACAATTTCTAGATTAAATCAATTGCCTTAAAGTTATTGATAAAATAATTGATAAAAATATTGTCTTTAGGGCTACTAAAATATTCTGCCTATCCTTATAACTGACAGATACTTAAAAGATAAAATGCATATGCTTTCCATGTCCCAGATATAGCTTATACTGTCACCTGACAACTAAACTTAAATATTAATCAGAATGATTTTAAACTATTATGTCATTCTCTAACCAGATCTACTTTGTAACCAGATAGGTAGTACACCCCTTTTAACTAGTCTGTTTGGCTACTCAGATATGTACAGTCTCTGAGTGAATAATAACTATATGGAGAAACCAAAATCAATTGGAAACTTTGGAATTAAAAAAATAATAATATTTTGGTTCCTGCTCCCAGGTCAAAAGGCCACAGGAGATGATGGGACACTTGAACTTCTAGCCTCTGGTAAGTTACATATCTTCTTAATGAGAGAGGATGTGGAGACCCAGAAATGAATTTCAAGTCAGCTCTGCAACAGGAGAGTCACACTGGAGGAAAATCAGTCCTCCAGTCTTCCCCAAAGAGGGAGGGCTACTTGGTCAGCACAGCCTTGACTTATCCTAGCAGATGACAATGCTGAGAGTCATACAACTCCTCACAGGTCCCTGAAAGTCTCTCGTACAGTGCCATTATTGACCTCCAAAGTATACAGCCAATTCTTACAGCCTACATGGTCTTAATCACCCAATGAGAAAAATATAACTACGATATAAACAATGAGTCAGACTAATATCCTCCCCTGTCTGATGCTGATTTACAATACTAAACTCTAACATTAACTCATGCCTTCTGCCTCTGCCTGTCCCTGATTAACTTCATCTACCCTGACCCCAGCTCCTCCCACTTGCCTTAGCTAGAATCAGAGCTATTCTTTGGACCCCCTCCTTCCTTAGCCCTTACCCTATCTCATCTAGGGATAAGTACACTTCCACCCCAACAGACACTAGCAAACTTAAACTCTCTTGTGTTTCTACTCTTCCCCTGACCCCCAAATGCCCCTCTGCCTCCTCTCTCTTGCCCCATGCCCTCTATCTCTTGTCTCTGAATACTCATCCTCCCTTTACACCTAGTGTTTTGACGAGAGTAACAAGCTCCTTTATTCTCCCTTCTGTCTTCTCACAGGATGCACAGAGCCTATCTTCCTCACCTTCTCTATAACAGGTGTCTGCCAGCAACTGCCCTGATTATGAGAGGAGTCTCTGCTTCGCTTAGGACCAAGTCATAACAACATGCTATAGTGGTGCTGTCGATCTCACCACTCTGCCACGTCTAGCCACCATAGCCTCTTCATTACCTGCCCTGAAGAGAGACCCATCTACTGCCTCTCCCATAACAACTCATTGCCTTTATGGTCAGCATGAACCTTGTTTCTTATCATTAACAAGAGGCTGGAATGTTAGGTCAGGACAAAACGGAGTTACAGCAGGAGGGCAAAGTGAATCATCCACATTCCTCAAGAAATTTTCTAGCCATTATCCCTCCCCAGCCTAACAAGTCTCCAGGTCTAGATTTACTGCCCCCCCCCCATCTCTCACTGGGTCACTAAAGTAAACAACAGAGATTTACTTTGCCCCAACAAAGAAATTCCTTCCCTTCCTCACCTTTCCCCAATTGAAAAGCCTATAAATCCCACTATCTTTAATCCCAAACTGACTGCTCTGCTCTTGAGAGTCAGTCCTGGCAGCTTGTATTTTTCCCTGAATAAAACCTTCCCCATCTTTGCCTCAGAGTAGTCTCCGTGGTCCTTGGTCACACCTGAACCTTACAGTAATGACCTCTTTATTCATTAAGCTGTTTCCCTGGGTTCTCTTAGAATTCCTTCAGGAATTTTTCTTCTTTAATTCCTTTGTTTTTCTTCTTTGACTCCCTGACATGGAAAGATAGAGTAGCACTTCCAGTGTAGGCCTATGTACCTGCTTCTGGGGGCTGAATGCATTCTCTGTAGGGTTGTTATTCTGATAGTTTGGGGATGGGAGAGTGCGGGAAGCCTGGCGTTGTACTGGAACTGCTCAGCTGGTTCCACCTGTATCCCCTTCAGCTGGTCTCTGCAGTCTTTCCTTCAAGTTTCTTGGCTTTGCAAGGATACTGATCAGGTCGGAATATCCCCTTGTTTGTTCTCTGCTCCTGCAGCTTGGCTGTGTCAGCCCAGGTGCGTGCGCAGATTTGCGAGGATCAGGCCACAAGCGCCTGGGTGGGATTCTGGCTGGATTCCTCCTTTCTGGTAGATCTTGGTTTCTCCTGCTTCTCTGCTGTGGCCAATAAAAACCTATACACCTTTGCTTTTCAGAAGAAAAGTATATTTTGCTATGCTTTTGCTTAAATCCCTCCCTGGGCTGGTTTGGCTTGACTCCTATACAACCATCTTACCTGGGAGTCTCATCTTTGAAAATTTTTAGGTATTATTTTTATTGTTGAGTTACTGAAATTTATGCACAATCTTCCTAGCTGTATACTTCATTTCTTTACTTGACTTGGTAGAAAATACAAAGGGTTGATTCTTTCTTAGTTTAACAAACTTTTCTTTAGTTTTGATTTATGGGAACTTTGTCTTCCCTCCATTGTCTGGTCTCTACTTAGAGAGTCCTTCTTATTTTTTCTGCTGTTAAAGCCCAAGTTCGTTGGCCTCTGTCTTTAGTATCTATTTGTTTGATGTTGTCATTGATAATTTTACTTCCTTCTTCTACTGAATGTAATTTTGGTAATTGTTACTTTAAAATTTTTTGAAAATCTGTTTCTATAGCTGGCTTTTGGGTGGCAGTCTGCTTTTGTGCAAACAAAAGTAACTCCTTGAATCACTTTCATAATGTGAAAAAATGTACTTAAATTCCTTCTGTTTCTTGAATAATTATAGTTTCAAGGTGAGTAATATTGAATGCTTATTTTGATTATTCAGTTTTGTGCTAATGGATTTCCTCTGAAATCAAATTCCAGGTAAGATTCTACCTTATGTTACTGACTGACTGTGTAAACAAAGACAGTTTATGTATTGACTATAAGCCTCAGTGCATTCATTGTTCCAAAACCAAACAACAACAACAACAACAACAATAAAATACCCAAAACTGAAGTTGTAATTTTCTAACATAGAATTAGGACAGAATTCACTTTAAATTTTCTAAAATGTCTTTACTTTTTCAATGATAGTACCTTGTTTTCCAATTTATAATATATGATTCCACTGTGGACTTGAACCTTTGATGCAACCTATTCCTATCAGATATTTAAGATTCAGCCAATGTTTTTTTTTCATTAATGAACAGTGTAAATATAATTCATCTTTGTGGTCCATGTGGCCTCTAAACTAACTATTAACATCACTTTTATAGCACCAAATCAACAATGTGTGAATAGAAATGTGGGAATCTATTCTAATAAATATTTACTGAAAACAGTCAATGGGCTGGATTTGGACTGATTACCTTGTTTATCTAACTCACAAATATATCCTGCAATGCAAGTTCTTGGGAATTACTACAACACATGGTAGTGAAAGCAAGCATTCTAATATTTCTTACTTAAGTGAACTGAATTAAGTCACAGGTTCTATTTTTTCCAAAACATATAACAAAATAGGGTAAATTATGACTTTAGTTATTTATAGCTCTTAAATGATTACTCTGGAAATTAGAAACTTTTCAATGCCAACTTTTTTGTGTGTATATGTGCATGGTATGTGCAGATATGTATATTTGTATTCATATGCCTACAGGTTCATGTGTGTGTGTGTGTATACAATGGCACATGTGCATGCAAGGTTAGCATTGTGTGCCTTTCTCAATTGTTTTTCACCTTTTTTTTTTCTTGTGATATGGTTTCTCACTAAACCTGGAGCTCACCAATTCAGCTATACTAGCTAGCTAGCAAGCTCCAGAGATCCTGCTGTCTCTATCTTCTCAAAGCTGAGCTTACAGGTGTGCATCACCACGCTTGGCTTTTTTACATGTGTATGGGGGATCTCAACTTGAGTTCTCACTGGCTTGATAAGTACTTTCCTTACTGAGCCATTCAGCAGCCCCTCAACATGAAAGCCCTAATGCTTAGTGTCAAGTGATGGTATATAATATGCTGCAGATAATGTTATTTTAAAGAAGTAAGACTAGGGTTGGAGAGATGGCTTAGTGGTTAAGGTGCTTGTCTACAATGCCTAAGGTCCCAGGTTTGATTCTTTAGAGCCCATGTAAGCCAGATGCACGTGGTGGTGCATACATCTGGAGTTTGTTTGCAGTGGGTAGAAGCCCTGGCATGCACATTCTCTCATAAATAAATAAATAAAAGACTAGATCTAAGGTTTCTTTCAATTTACCAAAGTTAACCATTATATTTTTTGTTATTAGTTCAGAAAGAAAAGGTGACTGATTCATATAACATTGTATAAGGAACAGTAAAACTTTAGCTTGCATGTCCCTTGTTTTTGTTGTTTTGTTCTGCTTATTGTTTCCATTAATGTAATCCATTAATGTTAATGCTAAGCCTTGTGGGTGTTTTAACTACTAGTTTTTGTATTCTGATACTGTATATAGTTTTGATTAAGACAAATTCTACATGATATTATGATATTAGAATTAGAATTCATATTTTTGGTCTTTTTCCTGATTGATACAGCTAGGGAAATAGTCATAAGAGAAAGCAATCTCTCTATTCTGAGAAACTAAGGAGCATTTTACTTTGTACAGAAAACAAGTTAAAATAGTGTTTGTATGACACACTTCCTGAGTGTAGTTCTAGGAGGCTTTTTGACCCTTATTTTGAAAGTCATTGTTATTTTTTTCAATAAAAAGAAGTAACCATACAGGAGCATGAGCTTGTGCTCAAAAAGTGAAACATTTCCTAGAGTCTGCTGGATAGATAAGGTTGGCAAAATATTTGTGAGCACTATAAAATAGAAGACTGCAAATGCAAATATTTCTAAATCAAAATAATATGTTAGTTTATCAGTACTTAATGCCAACATTGCACCCAAGAAGCATGAAGTGAGCATGAAAAATAAAGCAGCTATTTGTCATAACCCTATGTGGTTAGTTCTCTAATATACTTAAAGGAGAGTTGTATCAATGGTATCATCATGTTAACATGAACCACAACTTGGTAGTAGCCACAGACATTAAATATAAATAAAGGAAGGTGTCAAAGGAAAATTTGTTTTGGTTATTTGCTTCATATTCTCTCTCTCTCTTCCCCTTTCTTCCTCTTTCATCATTTTCCACATTCCTGTTAAAGGTAGCCCCCACACCTTGCATGGGATGGTTTTTAATCCACACTCCACAAGCCATGGCTCCCACACCAGATGCAGGTGTCCCCTTCTGTTGTCAGCCAGGAATGATTAATGAGGATTTGCCCTTACTGAAAGCAGTCTTTGGAGCATTGTTTAGGGCATCTGTGGAACTGTCAGGGGAGACAAGGACACAAGTGAACAACCAATTATTTGGCCATCACTGAGGCAGCATGAAAAAGACATCAAATTAGACAGAGAAGCAATGCTTTTGTTTGGGGATCAAATATTTCTTTTTAGGTGCTACTAGCAATTTGAGAATTTTACCTTGTTTTAAAAGAATTTTGGTTGTCTAGACTTTTACTTTTGCTTCTTTACAGCTAATTGAATTACTTGAAAGTACCATAACAGAAATAAAACATCACAAATTTGATTTATAAGTGGTGCCTATTATATAATGATATATTTTTGTGTTCTACTAACATTAGAGAACAATGACCAAGTATGCAGCTGGAAGAAAGATCTTCCACTCAGATTACTTGTTCCACAGGGAGGGGAGTTTTCCAAGTAATCAGGGGAAGAGGATTGCTTTGGAATGCTGAAGCAGAAAATGAAGGAAAAAGCTAGGAAATATGACTAAGCCTTTGGGAAGAATTGGTCCTACTCCTTTCCATCATGACAAAACCCTTGTCTTAATGAGTAGAAAATGACTTTTTCAAAATGCTACATGTTTTTCGTCTAATTCAAATGCAGAGTAAGAAATATTTCCTTCAGAAAAACAATTCTTCCCTACCTTGTCATTCAGATCTGTTGTCTTCAGGATATTAAAAAGCTAAGACTGAAAGTACTAAGTGTTCATAGAGCAAATAATAACGTTTTAATATATAAAAAGTCATGGTCAAAAACAACTTCAACAAATGCGTTCTCTGTAACAACAGCAATTAAATAAAACAAAGCAAAACCTTATTTGACTTCTCTATTTTGTAGGTTCAGACATTTCCCACTCTATTTTCATTCCTGAAAATATTTTCAGTCACAGAGTAATTAGAAATCACATCTAGATTATAGCAGGGTCAAAAGAATTTATATAAAAACCACATCTGAAGAGAGTTGGCTTTACAAGTGAGTTGTGGGAGGAGGCTCTGCTCTATTGTTCTTGAGTCATTTTCTCTGGTATCTACAATGGTGTAGTTCCTTACTGATTTATAGTCACTTGATCAACTAGAATTATGTAGTTTTCTGCATTTCTCAAATCAATACAAATTTCTCTTATTGTTCAACTATATAAGACAAAAATACTTAGTTTTGCTCACATCAAAAATTGATCCTTTCCGAAATGAAGGCAAACAGACTGTACACAAATCCGAGAACCACTTAAGGTTATATGACTGGCAGCTTTGACATGAGGGACTGGGCAGATATATCCAGACTTAAGTGGACACTAATACTGCCTCTTTTCCATGCCATGGGAACATCAGTTTCGAATATTCCCATTTAATCCTCACATTAAAATTATCTCAGTAAGAATGATAGAGTAACTCAATTATTTCCTAGTAGTAACCTTATCTGTAAATGTTCTAGCAAATTCTTGGGATTTGTAATAGATCAACAGCATTGCATTTAGGCTATGTTGGTTGAGAAATATTACAGTGAATATTATAGTGGACAATAAAGTATTGTTATGCAATTTTCCCTCACAAATTCTGCTGTGGGTTCTGAACCTTTTTTAAAAATTTTTGTTATCAAGGACTATTTGTCAGTTTGTGTAAAATGTTAGAAATTTAGTTTCATATCTATTTCTTTCTTTTGTAATTCTTCTTTTCTGGATGCTATCATATCACTCATCATTTAGTCAGTATAATAATTTCCTGTGACTTTTAGCCAGGGCAGATTCTCAGGAAAGACTCTTGTTTCATGTCTGCAGTTTTTGGGCCACTGAGATGGTCCTGGGTCACAGTACTCAAGGATTTGCTGCTCATCATCTCTGGCTTTATACCAAGTTCCTAGCTGGCATGGAATATATGAGGATGTCAAACAACAAATAAATTAATAAATAATGATGCCTTCCAAAAATGTTTATAACCCATATTGGATAAGCAAATTTTAGGATTATTTCACATTTCTTGCTGCTTTTCATCTACTCTAAGGCTAAATTGGCATGTAATTTTTTTTTCATGTCATATTCTGTGTTTCTGGGCACTTTAAATTTTATGTTTGTCAATTGTTCTTTGGATGTCTGTTTCAATTCTCTTTTTGGTATATTAATGTTCATCTGTGTCTAGCTTTCTGGGTACTTCTCTGTATTTTTGTTTTAAAATATAGCAATTACTTAAATAGGTATTTAATTATAAGAATATTGTTTTGGAAGATCAGGAGCTTCCCATTTTAAGAAATTCACGGTGAATTTATAATTTTACCTCTCAATAGAGATATAATCATACAAGAAAGCATAATTTTCAGTATTTCTCTATGTTGAAGGGCAGAATTTAGGGTGGCCCTGTAAGATATGTGACACTAAGCAATATTTGAGTTCTGATAAGCAATGAATCAAATTTTAGTATAAGCATATTCCAAATGTTGCATGGGGTTAAACTTATACTAGAAATGGAGTCATTGTTATTTGAATTCCCAATATAACTGAATGTACAGTATTTTGTTTGGTAAATTTTAAAAGCATAGATAAAGACAAAGCACTAAGAAGTAAGTAAGTGACTAAGGCCTGGGTAATAGTATAGACAGCTGATCATCCAGATTTTGACCCAACATTTCCTATAACTGCAAGCAAAGGCTTTATAATTTTAAAAAGTCTCTACACAGGTAGTAAGCTTCCTACTTACTTATTGAAATGTTGCAAAATAATTTTAATTTTAAAACATTACCTTGGGAATTAAAAAAAAATTGATAGCAAGCCACATATAAGTGAAAGATGGTACAGTGATGCTCCAAAGATCAGTTGAAGGCTATGTGAAAGGTGAATAAACCATCATGAGCCAATAGAGACACAGATTTGTGGTACTGTGAGAGAAGTAACACAATTTTCATCACTTACGAATTACGTGAGATAGAATATAGACTTTTTTTGTCAGAAAATTGAACTTCCTGATAAGTATCAAGTGTCTAAAGGAAGCTTTGAAGTCCCAAAAGATAATGGGGCCAAATGGGACAGGGATTTAAATAAAGACGAGCCAATTGAAAATTTGAGTACAAAACTCTTGTCATACCAGAAACATGTGACTTGCAGCTTTACAGCTAGCCTCATCAGAGGACACATTGGAGCCTAGTGTGACTTTTGACTTTACAGCTGTCCTTGTCAGGGAACACGTTAGAGTATAGTTCCTGGCTTTGCTTTCATTCAATCCCCCTCCAACATCATTTTAAAGGGTAATGATGTAGATGTTTAATTGTTGGATCAGTATAATGTGTATAGGATGCTATTTTTATATAAAAAATAGGTGAAATTTAATGTCAAATTCTTTACTCAGTAGCAAGCTTTCAGTAGCAAATAGTTTATTTTTGCCATATAACCTGTTGATAACCCAAAATAATATGGAAGCTATAATACAGTTGAGAATGTATTAATACTTAAAGTAGAAGAAAAGGATTGTATATGTATGCCATAAAAAGGGAATTGATAGATTTATTGAGCATGGTTTAAAAAATGCCATTAAACAATTCCTTTTCGGGTGTGTGTGTGTGTGTGTTCATGTGTGGAAGTGTGGGTTTAACGCCTCTTTTTCCAGCTTATTTGAGGCAGGGTCTCTAGTTGTTTACCGCTTCAATGCCAAGTTACACTGTCCTTGAGCTTCTAGGATATTCTCCTGTCATTCCTTCTCATCTTGTAACAGCATTCTGGGATTGCTGGTGCCTGCCACAGCTTCTGCGGCTTTTATGTGTGCTTTGGGGTTCCATACTCAGGTATTCACACTTGTGTACTGAACCAGCTTCTCAACTCAATAATTCCTTCCTATCTTAATACTTAAACTTACATGAAGAAGAAACAAATTTATTTTATTATATATGATAGGAAACCTAGTTTATAACCTTTCTCTTCACATCTACTCAAGAAATAGAAACCTTGAAATAATAATCTAGTCCTCTTTCTCTCCCTTTCCCTTTCTCCCTGGTAGAATTGGTAAAGTTACCATTTATAGAGCAGCTTCCTAGACTTACAATTTGAAAAGTGCATTTTTAAAGGAGTCATGTCCCCAGAAGGATGAGGGAGCTTTAGCGAGCCAGATTGGGAAGATTACTGGCTGGCCCTCACTCCTACTGGATCATCTGAGCAAAAAGCTACTAAGTGTGCAGGGCACAAAATGCCCACCATCGAGAGCAGTTTAGTTTCACAGATTAGACACATTTAGTTCCTGGTTTTGTCTGACCTTACTGTCTCCTAGCTCATCTAGAGTCAAGTCCATAAGCTGCTTCTTATGCTTTCTGTTTTTTCTCAGGTGTTTAGGTACCTTTGTAGACTTCCTGTTTCCAGAGACCTGTCCTTCTACACCCAATCCATCCTAGCTGGCAAAACATCAGACTGAGGTATTCAGCAAGAGGCTCAAGGACATTTTGCATTAGTTGAAGAAAATAAATAACATTTAAAATAGAAAGGCCTCTTGGAGCCTCTTATTAGTGAGCAAACATTTGCTCAACATATTGTCGTGCAGATTTTGTCTGGAAATCTCAGCCAAAAGTACCCCAAATTTTTCAATCTCCCTTCTTGAACCTTTCATGCTAACTAAAAGATGAGCTTGATACAAAGTACTGATGTACAAACTCTTGAGAATAATAGGAAATAAGTTTAAGAAATGTACATTCTGTATGTGGAGAATGTTATACTTGGGCAATAACAATAAACAGTATTTTAAACTTACTATTTTCTATGAAGTGATTTCATGCTGTTTATCTGTTTTAATGTTCATGAGTTTTTTGGCAAACCAGGCATTATGTAATGCAAAAATATTTTCCAAAGGCATCTATTTTGTTCTAACTAATAGAAAATATGAGTTTTATCTTGTCACCAAAAATTGATAGGAAGGATTGATTTGAATAAAAATTCCAGGTTTAGTAATTTTATTTAGTTAGTTATTTAATCTTTGCCTCTGAAATCAAGATAAGCATGTAGAATAAAGAGTACTTTATATGTGAGGTCAAAGAAACAGCTTTATTTGAAGCAAATCATTAACTATTATGCCATAGGATTGAATGAGTCTGTTCGCTGAATGAAAGCTAGTGAAGGATTTGAACAGAGGACACACTTTCTAGATCAGACACTGAGATGATGCTTTATCCTCTTGTTGACAGACATTATTATTTATTTGAAGGCTGTAATTTGCTAGTACATAGGGTCTTTCCTTCTGTTTTTAAACAAGCATTAGCACCATACAAGTTAGGCATTACTACAAAAGGATGATTACACCTAACATTAAAGTTTTCACTTTACATTCTGAGATTTCCTAGTGAAGATTCAATTTGTATAAAAGTTATTAGCTCTTTCTACTTTGGACCTGTTTATGCAATTGCAAAGCAAGATTGCACAAGTTAATTAATAGTTCCACAGGTTTTGAGTAGGTATACATAGATGTAAACCAAGTGGCTTAAGAACATTTCTGTTATGCAGTAATTGCAATTTTCTTTAAAATAATATCTTATAAATTTGTTTCTTTTATTTAAATGGAAACAGCAGTGAAATAATTAATGGGTGCTCCTATATATCTTCAGAGAATATATCATTCCTTTCCATATTTTATAAAATAGTAAAGCACATTTTCTAAAATAATAATTGCAAAACTTATTGCACTTTTAAATGCAAAAAGGCTAAGTACAGAAAGTGATATTAAAACATTTCCCAGGTTAGTCAGTGCTTCAGGATGCTGAGTGCTGTGAGGGTTCAGAATGTTCATTCAGCTTTCATTGTCATATAAACTGTCAGCAAGCTTTGGAATTGTTTGTGTAACTATTAGCATTCCTATTTTTGCCATCATAAATTTCTTAATCTGGAAGCAAATGATTTTTAGTAAAAAAAGAACAAATTATGGACAAATTCTTTCATACTGTTCTTATAGGGTGATATTTGTAGTTACCTTACATTTCCTTTAGGTTGTTTGTACTCATGTCTTTTTTCATTTATTTTAAGAATCTTTTTAGGTTTCATGCATTTTCTGTGACCACACAGATTCTTAGGTCTAAATTCTTAGACGGGCCACAGTGGCTCAGAGTGAGACCTACAGGGAAAAGTGATTGCTAAGACAGAACAAGCATTTCTTCTTCACTTCCCCTTAACCTCATATCTCCAAGAGGAGTTGTGAGACTGACAACCATGATAGGGCATGGATCCATACCTTACTATTGTATGCAATTCCCATTATTTTAAAAATCAGTAAACCTAAAAGCACATAAAGAGACTTGCAATCACCATTGTCTCTGGCAGCTATAGAATCCTAAACTAACGGCAATGTCCTGGGCTGAAAAGATGATGCCTGCTGTTTGCCAAACTGCTAGTATAATTCCACTGGTTAGGAAGAAGATTGCAATGCATAGATTGTACTGTAACTCACATCTTAACATTTTGGCGCCATCATTAACCACAATTTATTTTCATCAACTTTTATTGCTACATTTTTAGTTTGTTTTCTTTTTTTTGGTTTTTCAAGGCAGGATTTCACTCTAGTCCAAGCTGCCCTGGAATTCACTATGTAGCTGCAGGGTGGCCTTGAACTCACAGCAATCCTCCTACCTCTGCCTACCAAGTGCTGAGATTAAAGGCGTGTGCTACCATGCCTGGCTTCATTTTTCGTTTTGTAATAACTGATGTTGCCAAGAATATTGAGGTATATAGCTACCTAAAATGCATATATTTAATATGTTGAATAAGGATCCATTTATTTTCTATGCAATTTCAATCACTTATATAAATCTCTATTAAAGTATATAGAATTTATTTTATATATATATATATATACATATATATATATAATTTCTTCAGATCTGAGCACTATGCATTGAGAAAGACATTTCTACATGTATTTGTGGCTTTAATTTTTGTTTGCAACTTGCAATGTAATACCTCATGGCTTTAGTCACTGCTGGATTTTGCTTGCTCTCCCAATGATGAAGCAAAGAAAACTCCCATTTTCTCCTTCAGAAAATGGTGTTTAACAAATGCAAATTAGTTTTATGTAAAACAAAGGAAAATGAAACAAATGAAAAAGGGAACAAAGAAAGAGATTCTGTAAACCTTTGCCTGTTGCCTGAGCATTGTTCAATGGGTCGACATCATCACCATTCCCACCATGATTTTTACAAAATGTGACAAGGGCCATCCACATTCTTTTGTGCATGACCAGTGGCACATTTGTGAGATGACCAGCAGGGGTTGAGGCTGTGTCTAGGAGCAGTTTTCCTTTGTGCAGTTAATGGGCACATATGGAGAATGAACAAGGTTTACTATCTTAGGAGCTCCCCCCTCTTCCCTGGCCATGGATTTGAAAAACTGCCATTGAGACTAGACAGAGATTTTCTGACTTCCCCCTTTTATAAAGCCATAAACATTCATAGAGGACACCAAGTATGTTGTAGGTGACATGAGACAATGAGGCCTTTGCTGATAATTTTAATATTTTCACTCTACTCTCCCTGCATGTCCAACTTCTTCCTACCTATGATATATGATACCTTTACTGACCTGACTGATGTTGGCCAATAAGGGAATATTTTGTGTGAAATTATACTTGGTTTATAATAGAAAACAAAATAAGTAACTTAATTCCTCAGCTTCTGTAGCTGAGATGAAAGCCATCCAGGGTAGTTGTTTCTCAATGTTTCATGGCAAGCACATTAGAAAAGCCTGATTCTACCTCATTTGCTTTTGCCATACTCCTAATCTCAGTGGAGAATGAATAATAAAACTACATGGAAGCAACTGAGGAATATTTCCCCCTAGTGTTAACTGATGTTTCCAAGTTGAATTTAATCTAAAACTGAACAAATCAAGGTTTGTATTTTTGTTGTTGTTAAAAAAAATGGTGCCTGTACATAATAGTACATCTATCCTAGATTAACTTTCACTCCATTGACGTTACTCATTGTATAAATGCTGTTTTTGGTATTTTGACTTTAATCTAAATTGATAATAAAGTAGAAGCTTATTTGTGTTAACATTTAAAATGACTGAGTTTAGCTGACATTATCTCACATTTGGAGTGAGTTATGAAACAAAACAGCTGTCTTCTTTTGCTGACAGGTTTGCAAATGACCTGTTCTGCCAATGGCATAGACCTACTCACCCCACTCCACCACCTGTTTCAACTTTCGAGATGGTTTACTTGATCCTTTGGAATGATAATTGTATTTTTTCATTAATTAGTTTTGTAAATGTGTATTGTCTCAACATGTTTGTGCTACTTCATGTTTTGCCCATGACAACATTACAAGGCAGATTTTTTTCCCAAGTTATATAATAAAGAATTAATTTGGGGGCCTGGAGAGATGGCTTAGTTGTTAAGGCTCTTACCTGTGAAGCCTAAAGACTCATGTTCAGCTCTCCAGATCCCAAGTAAGCCAGACGTATAAAGGCAAAGTGAGCACAAGTTTGCACATGCCCACTAGGTGGCACAAGCGTCTGACATTCAATTTCAGTGGCCCTGGCATGCCAATTCTCTCTCTCTCAAATAAAAAAAATGTCCGGCGTGGTGGTGCATGCCTTTAATCCCAGCACTTGGGAGGCAGAGGTATGAGGATCACTGTGTGTTGGCGGCCACTATGAGATTACATAGTGAATTCCAGGTCAGCCTGGGCTAGAGCGAGACCCTACCTTGAAAAAAAAAAGAATTAATTTTGGAATGAGTAATGTAAAAGTTAACTTATCTTGGGCTGTGCAGCTGCTAAGCAGGATATCCGGTCTCTCTGAATTTACAACTTAGCTCCTCTGGCATGGCTTGATTTCTTTAAAATTTATTTTATTGTAATATTATGTTTTCCTTGGGATTGTAGTAGAATGCTTTAGGACATTTTGTTTATATATTTATTTAAATGAAAGTGTTGAATTTTATTATTCTTCCATCTTTATTGGTTTATCAATAGTTAACTGCCAAGAAATAGAGAATTTTAGCCAAGCAGAGGATTCTATAAGAGAAGCTTTCATAATACTGTGAAGCCTGATAAGGGATTACAAAAGCAAGAGGAAGGAAACTAGAGTGGCAGACAATGACAATGCTGAAAAACATCCCCTTCTAAGGAAAATCAAGGAGTTAGAAAACTCTTGACTTTAACACACCAGTATAATATTAATGGAATGCCTCATTTTCTTCTTATTTTCATTGAAACAAAGCACAAAGTCCAGGCTCCTTTCAATAAGCATTCATCATGTGAGGCCTCCTGATGTAGAGTTGCAATGTGTAATGGAAGGTGAGCTACCACGCATGTTCAGAGGTGCTTTGTGGAATGAGATGGATGTTTGGTTTAGTCACTTTCTAAATTAAATTAGTCTGTCTCGGAAGTAGGTTATTATTGATAATCAATTACCACAGCATTCAAATGATATTCCATGGAAGCCTTGGCTTCTTAACTAGACAAATAACAACAGAATAGAGTATATCATCCTTGGGTAACAAAGTGGATGGCTGGGTGGTTTCTCTGTCTGTAAGTAGGTCCATTATCGTCATAGGAATGTGTCGAGAGAATCCATTGGCATGCTTAAAGAACATACATAAAGTGTCTAGGTAAAAGATATGACAGAGAACTAACGAATTCTTGATCTCCTTCATACTTACCATTTATATGGGAAAAATTAAATATCAAATATTAAATTATAATGCTTAAAGATAAAAGTGAAATCTGTAATGTTAAAATGCACTGAAATAGTGTAAATGGTAATTTTTAAAAATTTAAATGTGTTTTATTTTATTTATATTCAAACCAGATGCAGGATTGTAAATACGAGGCAATTGTAATATTCTAAGCACATATTTTAGGGACTTCCTCCCTTTTCCAAATCTCACTCAAGTGGAACATACACTCATTTCTGTAACAAAAATTCTTTCTACTCTATTGGCAAAATGAATAGCATCAACTCAAAATATTTAAAAATTTAGTCACATCCACCTCCTGCAGCCTATAAGGCGCTTTCACGCTTTTGGGCTCGCTTTAGATCTTTAATACCCTTTCCTTTTGTGTCAAGGAGCTCACGAGGCGGAAAGCAGCACTGATAAACCCACTTAGATCCCTTCCTGGGCCGTCACCTCTCGCTGCCAAGCGGCTTTAGGTGGTAACTGATCTGTGACAGGCTGCCAGTCAAACAGAGCATTTCTGAAAGCTGACACAAAAGACTGAACGCTGGAGAATGGATAGGAAAAAATAAGAAAAGGACCCAAACTGTATCAGTGTCCCCCACTCCATCTCCGTCTGTTCCTCTTCGCTAAAGCCTCCGCCCCCTGGCCCACCCCGATCCTCCCTAACCATTTTTGGGTTGGTTTCTCGCTCTTTTGCTCTTTTCTTGTCTCCTTCTTGGCCCTCCCAGCCACCCACCCCTCTCTCCCCAGCTTTCTCAGGTTCAGGGGCAGGGCAGCCGGAGGAGATAGAGATCCAGCGGCTGCCCCAGTGCAGGGCTGATAATAGAGGCGGTAGTCGGAGTGACAGGCGGATGGAAAGTGACGCAGGCCTTCTGTCAATGCCCGCTGCCCGTGGGACCAAGGCGGGAGGCCAGGGAGGGAGGTGAGATAAAATGTCAGTGCCCAGAACTGTACCAGCTCGCTCTTTTTTGTGCAGGTGCGATATTCCACACAAGAGGCAAGGTTCTTTTCTTTTCTTTTCTTTTTCTAAGAGACCTAGCACTTGCTGTTTCTGTGGCTGGTGTGGATGTGTGAGCAGGAAAAAGCAGATTCTTTGATTCTTTTGACATCTTTACTTAATTTCTTCTGGTGCTGTGCAGACCCGTGCTGTGACTGTGTTTGACAGTTTTTCTTCTCACAGGCTTTTGAGAATTTTAAAGATTGATAAATCTTGTCATATGAGAAGCCTGAGTGATGCCTGAATATCTCACATATTTACAGCTAGAGATCATTCCTGTATTTTGTTGCATTAAAATAAGGTTAGAAAATATTAACTGAGGACTATAGGCAGTGATCCATCTTCTGTGCAGGAGTGGGGGAGATTGCAGAGATCCCTCACAACCATCTTTGATGTTCATTGGGGCAGTTGTCTGGAGAAAACAGAAAAGTAGTTCTCTCTGGGTAACTGTGACCTTGATTTAGAGGAATCATGACAGCACTCTTATTTATGAATAGATCCACTTCTGAATGTAAACCATTTCTATATGAATTGACCACAGCATTCCTCTCTGTCTGTTTCTCTCTTTCCTGTCCTTTCTCTCTGACACAAAGGAATAGAACAGTAGTGACTCTGAGGGTGACTATTGTCTCAGTTGTAAAACAGTGCTTAACAAACCATCAGACACCTTAGCCCCTCTGAATCACTACTTAACATCTCCAGGGGCTGAGAATCTCTCAAAGGCTGAAGTAGCATGAAGTTTGGAAATTCTCCACACCCCACACAGCAGTATCCCCTGACATTTCACCTGAGCTCAGCTCATTATGATCATTTCTCTTCTTCCTTTGGGTCAGGGTTTTCTCTCTTGGTTAGCTATACTAAATAGGGTAGGCATGGAAAAACTAATTTATCTCACCTTGTGTATTTAAATGAAGGCAAATGATAATGATCATTAACCAGACAATCTCATCTTTTTAGGACACTGCATAAGAGGAATATGATCATGCATATTCTTTCTCTCTCTCTCTCTCTCTCTCTCTCTCCCTCTCTCTCTCTCTCTCTCTCTCTCTCTCACACACACACACAGAAGAAGCAAATGAAAAGAATGTCCCATGGGAGAATATTGATTATTTTTAATGGCCTGATTTAGTTTTTCAATCTGATTTTTATGTTTTTTTTTTTCCTTTTAAGTCAATCTTTCAGGTATAGACTTCATTCAAGCTACAAAGCACCAAGAAGAATGGCTTGAGACAAAGTGGAAGTTTGTGAATTTATAAAAAAATGAAATTATCGTTAGAAATGTATGTTTTGTAATTTGGACTTTATTGGAAGTGTATTTGACATTGTCAGAAGCCATTCAAGTCTGCATTTACATGTTACTCTATGATCATCATATAAATAGAGAGGCAATAAAAATGGCTCTGGATACCAAGGAGCTTTCTTTCCTAGAATATGTAGTGTTAATGACATTTTATATATGAGACACAAAGATTAGAGGGCAGGAAATGGCTAAGTATGTACTTATATAACCAAATACATGAAAGTAGATGTTCTATTCTATTCTATGTCAGTGAATCCGAGAAGAGAGTGGATAAAACAGAGTCATCATCATAACAGTGGCAGAGAGAGAGGGAAAAGTAGGGAGAGAGAAGGAGAGGGAACAAGAAATGAGATGGCTTTATGCACAGGATAACAATTCAGGAGTTGCTTAAAGAGAGGGACAAAAACATTATTATGCATCTGTTCTTCCATTCCCAACCAACATGGATATTTCTTAGTTCGCAAGGATTTGTTATCAGTCCTTGGTCATTGGTCTCCATACTTTTATTGATCTAGAAATGACACCTCTGTTATAGAGCAGAGTGGAAGTGGTAACTGAAAACTTCAGGAACTTGATGTGTGCTACAGGCTGAGTATTGCTACAATGTGATTAAATTCATAAACTTCTTTGAACTTCCCATTGCCTTTATGAGCTGTCTCATTATCTTTATTTCATAGGAGGAAATGTATTTGAGATATTATTTTATTTATTAAGAATTAATACTATATATTTAGTATATTTGTATTAAATGCATTGCATATTCTATTTATTTTCATATTCTATTTATTATCTTTCTTGCCATAGGAGATAATGAATTTGAGTACCATCAGGAAAATGAGACAGAAAGTTGCGTGTGTGTGTATGAGGAGGAGGGGGTATTTGTAAGATAGACATAACTTGAGAGTTAATGGAATATGATGCCCTCAGCATTGAATGGGATCATTTATTATGGCAGTATAGAGAGACTAGAAGCAAGGAGCAAGGACTGAACTCTCAGGCAATATAACTTTAACACTTTGGAAGAAAGAGTGGAATGGCTATCAAATTTGGACAGGGAAAAGAGCTACTGAAGTAAGAGAGAAAAGGTTCATTATTCCTAAAGACAGATGATCTGATTTTATTTTAGAGATAAGTTGTTCAGGTGTGTTAAGAGTAGAGTTTAGTGGGTCCTGAAAGAAGTAGAAAGACCAATTAAGTAATCCAGTAGTCTATGAAGTTGTGGTAAGGGCAACAATAATATATTTCTGTGATGATGTGATAGAACTATAGTACAGTCTGTACAGGGAAAGAGAAGAATTGCTGGAGGATTGTTCTTGAGGTGAGTAGAGTATTTGATTTAGTTCAGCCTCATTGGCAAGGAAAAAGGAAGTTGATGTATCAAGATGGAGGGATGTAGTTGGGGGAAACTTTAAACGTTGTAGCTGTTTTTATTTTCCTCAGACCAGTAGTATGTATCTTCTGAAACTAAGGATGTGATGAGTGCCTACAATGTGACTGAGTCAAAGAAAAATCTTATATAAAAATCTACTTGTCCTCTTAAGCAAAATAGATCAGTTAAGCTAATAATATTTGGGCTAAAATGAAGGTGGAAGTGAGTGGCTCACTTGCATACCTGCAGTACCCACATGATACAGTTCCACTCTTTCTCAGGTGGACGAGTACCCTGTAAGCAGTGATTTTACATTTGTATATATAGAAATATATATAATATACAGTTAAAGAAATACTGTTTGACTTTTTGATTCTAGGCTTTGGAAGAAACTATACTTTATTATACAACTTGACAGCAATGACTTACAGGAAGAGATAAAATGTAGAAAGTATGTATTTCTAAACTGCTAATGATACATTTATTATTTTACAGGGTTTTTTTCCTTTATTTAATTAGTAGCTTTGTTAGCAACTTATGTTTACTTGAAATAGTTTGGAATCTTTTTTTTATCTCTTTTCAAAATTTATTTTTATTTGAGACAGAGAAAGAGAATTGGCTCACCAGGGCCTCTAGCTGCTGCAGACAAACTCAAGATGCATGTGTCACCTTGTACATCTGGCTTACGTGGATCCTGGGGAATTGAACCTGGGTCCTTTGGCTTTGCAGGAAAATTAACCACTAAGCCATTTCTCCAGGCCTGTGATCTTTCTCTTTAACTGTTGGAGGATATTAGAAATTTTAGATATCTTTGAAACTTACAAAAAATACTCCTTTCTTTTTGGAGTGTGTATGTGTGTGTGTGTGTGTGTGTAGAGTATTTTTGGTGTATGGTTTTTGATATGATGTGTGTGTGACTCATACACATGTGTGCAGATGTGTTCAGTGTGTACAGAGGTCAGAGAATTTCTGGTGCCTTCCTCTCTTTCTTATCCAACTTTTTCCTTGCTTGAAATCAATCACGCAACCCTAAACTGTAGGTGTTTTGCTGTCAATGAGCCCCAGAGATTCTCACTTTTGTAACCCCTCTCCCACTGGCAGAATAGGGGTTACAGATATATATGGCTATGGCAGGTCTAGCTTTGGGCCTACTATGGTGCAAGCCCATAGATTTCAGCCTGCAGCCTAGAACCTTCTACTCATCCATGGGAGCTGGTCTGGAGTAAGGGACACAGGTGTCTTCCAAGTATTGGAGTGGGCTACACTCTTGGTCTATGAATAGGGGCCAGACTGGTGTTAGTTTTATGTGGTGGTTTGAATGTAAAAATGTCTTCCATAGGCTCAGACATTACAATACTTAATGCCAAAATGGTGGTACTTTTAGGAAAGATTGCGAAACTGTTAGAAGATGGAGCCTTGCTGGAGGAAGTGTGCTACTGAGGGCAGTTCACTATTTCTCTCATTCTTTCCTGTTGATGTTACACCGGAGGACAGTTTCCTGTTCCTGCTATGATTTCCCCAGCTTGATAAACTCTACCATCTGTAACTGTAAGCCAAAAACACTCTCTTTCCTTTCCTAAAATATTTCTGGTCAAGTATTTTATCCCAGCATGAAGTAACTTCTACAGTCTATGGAGAGGTACTGGTTTTGAGTCTGAGGCTAAATCTTAATGCCATGCTGGTTAGTCTAGTGTGGAGTGTTCAGTGCCTGAGAGACTTTTGCTATATCAGCAACAATCCTTAAGAAAATGTTTTATATTCTAAGGTTTTACTTCTTATAGTAAATTCTGAAATTAAAATAATATTGACTACTAAGCTATTTCAAGTTTAACAGTCATTTTACTCTTAAAGTTTGGTTTAAAAACCATAAATACATTTAATGATTTAAACTTTGAATTTTAAGTTTTAAGCCACTTCTTTAAATAATAAAATATTCTCAGGAAAGATTTGGTATAGTATGTATCCATTAGGTAATACCCTAATGGATCATTTTTTTGGAATATCGTATAATAAAATAAATTTATAAATTAATATGTCCATACTCATTCATTAGAAATGAAGAGAAGACTTTTGATCCACAGGAATATGCTAGCCATATTATACTATTTTGAAACTTACTCAGCATATAAGTAACTAAACTGGTATTTGTAGCAGGTTTGTCAAGTCAAACCCAGAGTCCTATACTTAGTCAATCAAGTTTTCTACACATCCTATAGATATTCATTTATTTTAAATTAGTCTGTAGTACACAAATGTTTGTCCATATACATTGCAAGTCTTGATGGAATAAAAGACTGAACAGAGAAGTTAGATGATATCATCATTCTGTCACTAATTAGAGTATCTATTGAACAGACTTAGTAGCCATTTACATAATTTTATGTTCTATCACTATTTTTTCATTATTTGTTCTGATGTAATAGCTATTTTTCTCTAACTAAGTGGAATTCATAGTTTCTGGTAAATTAGGAAATCTGGAGTTCAGAACTGGTCTATATCTCAGTCTCTGTGATAGTCTGCCAACAAATTTACAGATGCCATGCAGTCCTTTCATTCACCTGTAGAGTCACATCTATTTAGTTCTGCTTTGGATTAATTTCAGAGGTTTAAAGAACTTTAAACTTGTCAGAATGGGATTAAATATGTCTTGGGGACAGTCCTCAATTTTTAATATCTTGTCATTCAAATTTATTCAACTATTTTTTTATATAAAAGTCTTCAAGCTGTTACACCTGTTTTCAGCCTTCACCCTTTTCTGTGTAACTGCTGTGTCATTTTTTCTTACTCTTATCTGTCTAGTAAATGTTTGTTTAGCATTCTAGAGTTGCTCATAACTTTCCTATTTCACATGATGTTTCTGTGGCTCTGTCCATAGTACCATTGGGCAGGAAAATGTTTTCTATTCTCTTTATCTGATCACTCTTACCTACTTTTATAAGCTCTTTCTTGAACTGTTACAATATTTTTTTTTTCCAGAATGTCTTCCACTTCTGACCTGGATACTTGTCCTTGGTACTTTCATAAGACCTATTGGAGTTTAAGATTTACCATTGAATGGCTCTTCCTTCTGAGAGTCCTTTCAAAGAATCCAGTATCTGATAGAACATTAGTCTCTTGGGAACAAAGGAATTATGTTTTAATTTTTCTATATTTGCCTAATAATCCCTACCATC
This sequence comes from Dipus sagitta, assembly GCA_036346955.1. NCBI lineage: Eukaryota > Metazoa > Chordata > Mammalia > Rodentia > Dipodidae > Dipus > Dipus sagitta. Next base: position 52,568,561 of record CM070775.1, on the reverse strand, counting down.
CAGGAAACTGAACTAGAAAATATGAACACTATCATCTGATTTAGCCAAGATTCTTGATTCTAACTCCTTGTGCAATCTCTTACTTCTATTGTATGAGTGAGCCATTAAAGACCACCTTTTCCACTTTTAATTTTATCTATCCAGTTTTTTGCTTAAAGAAATTATAGGGCTCTTGAGTTTAAAGGCAAGGATATTAGGATCAAGTGACCTGGCCTTGGCCTGAGATGATTCTTGAGTTGAACTATAATCCAGAGATGGGATCTCTATTACCAGTTCTACTCCAGCCCTTTCATTCAAGAACAGTGTTTGAGCACTGTCTATGCCCCAGTGTGTTCTGTTCTGGACACTGGAGATAAAAAGTGGAAAACCAAGAAATGGGTCGTGACTCTTCCAATTCATATTGGTATGGAGATTTAGAAAGGCTCTGTGATATTTGAAATGGTTTATAATCCATATTTCTCATTTGTGTGCCATGAACCTTTTGAATCTTGACAGATATTGATTTCTGTTTTTAAGTTGCCCTCAAGTACCCTACAGTTATCTCCCCATGACTTATCTGTACAGTCATTATAAATATAGGAGTGACAAGAATGCTTGTTCATCAAGTACTTAGTATATATTTTGTTTTGCGTAAGTAATCCATTGAATTAAGACAAATAACATATTATTTTATTAGGCATAAGGCAAAATATTGAAATAGAAAAACATTTTGTCATGATGTCTTGAGTGTGAATAATTTATTAGATACCACAGAGTCTATGTTATAAATGCCATTTGAATCAAACATTTCTTTTATAGTTTCAAACTTGAAATTACACTGATTGTTACAAAAATGTTGGTTATATAAAATAATAGTTCTTTAGCATAATATACAAAATGCCAGGCAATTTCATAGGTTACTTACTCTTCTAAACACACGTTTGTAAAGCATATATTCATAACCTCATATATATATATATATATATATATATATATATATATATATATTCATGTACTGATTTTATATACATAAATATAAATATATATATATACACATATATATGATAGATTTAGAGTAATTATACTTACATGCATCTATTTATTAAACATGGGATTATTCCCAAGTAAAACTTTGAGAAGCTATAATTTATATGGTTTTTTCTAAGTATATCATCTAATTCATCCAAGTTCATAATGGTTTCAGGAGGGTCACAGGCTGTGCAGAGAGAAGCATGAAATCATTTTAGAGTAATAGTCCTGGAAGATTTTAATATAAGCAAGTAATTTTCTTTGATGGTAGGAACAGTGCCTCATGCTAGAAAATCCCAGGCTGCCTTAAGTAGCAGAAGTACTTAATCTGTGAATCAGAAGACAGAGTTTGTTGTTTCATTGTGGGAGTCCTTTTATATTTTTTCTGAGAGGAAGAGGAAGAGGGAGAGAGAGAGAGAGGGAGAGAGAGAGAATTGGTGCACCAGGGCCTACAGCCATTGCAGTTGAAGTCCAGGCAGCTGTACTGCCTTGTGCATATTGTGTAACCTTGTGTGCTTGTGTCGCCTGGTGTATCTAGCTCACGTGGAATCTGGAGAGCCAAATATGAGTCCTTAGACTTTTGCAGGCAAGTACCTTAACTATAAGCCATCTCTCAGCCCCACCTTTTACATTTAAAAAAAAACAATGTGTTTTTTTGTTTAAATGAGGAATTGGACAGAATTCTGTACATGTTGATATATATATATACCATAACATAAAATTGTTAGAGTTTCTTCATATTTTCAAAAATACTTCAGTTTGAAAGAATAAGTCTTTCCTATAAATACCAGACATATTACCCCATGAGTTTTATGAGTCAATAACCCTTGAATGGAATTGTTCTCAGTGCTGAAGTGTTCTGGTAATTCTTTAACTTCTCTGAATCATATGCCTAGACCCCCCATTTTCAGACTGAAACCCTTTCATATTTTGAAATTTCATGAGCAGTGTAAAATAATTTTAGTATTTTTAACTTTATATTTTCATATAATTTTTGAAGAAAAGCACAAAAAAGCTGGCTTCTAGTGTAATATATGATGAAGACATTATTATTTGTGCAAATGAAGTCAAATTAGTTTTGTAAAACAAGTAAAAATGTTCTCATTTGTAATATATTTTCCAGAAATTATGTAAAAAAAATATTGGTTCAAAGGCTATATTGATTTTTGTTAGTTAAAAACAGCTCAATGGGCTGACCAGCAACTTTACAAATGATCTTTAAAAAGTGGTTTAACTGAGTACCACATACAATAGTGTGACAACAGACAGACATGGATCTTTTAGTATTGGTCCAGGGTGATAGAAAAGGGGAAAAGCTCACAGAGCTACAATTTTTACAGCTGCTCTTTGGTACAGAATCACTCAGAGAAAACAATGTAGGCTCATTGATATCCAGTGACCTTACTCTATGTCCTGGTGATATCTGAGTTATCTTGTACTATTAAGCTTTCTTTAGAGAGTGTAAGATTAATATTAGTTTAATTGAAAGATTGAATGGAAACACTGACATCCATTCAACCAAATCATTAAATTCAACACTCCATATGGACACAAAGAACATCTAATTTATCCAATTAAAATAATTTCTGTGCCCTTCAGAGGTGTATTGCCATAACAAGAGATGAACCGTTTTTTAATAATGCTACATCATGTCCTCTTGATTTTAATAGAAAAGAAGTATTTTATTTGATAGACTGGATAACTTGGATCCTAAGTCCAAGCATTAAATAATAAAAAATAACAATAGGATTTTCTTTAATAATGTTCTTATGAGAAAATCTTGGCAAATAAATATATTTATTTTATTTTTGGTTCCACATGAATACTTTCATTGACAGGTTTATTTATTAATTATCCAGAGCAATAGTTTTGAGAATCTCAAGGAAGCCTACTGAATTATAGATAATGTAGTCTTCTAGTGAGTCCACCAGGGATGTTCAGATTCTTCCTGATCATAACAAAGGCTATTTTGAAACAGAAGCAACTTATGAAAAATACCTGAGACTTGAATTCAAGTAAATATTAATAGAAAATGATTTTGCTGTTTTTCTAAGTGAACTGTAGAAAAACACAATAAAACAAAACAATAATGACAGTTTGGAATTCCAGCAATCTAATATAAAATATCACTACAGAGAGACCATCTTATTATTTTGGAAATGAGCTGATTTTTATGTTGTACAATATTTAAGCCTAAGAAAATTAAACGTATTTTTCTAAGCCAATAGATAATCATAGTATATTATGTTTCTTCATCTGGATGAATTAAATTTCTGAACACTGATAAGATTTGGGGTAATATTATTGTAAATAATAGAAATAGTAGATTGTTATTTCAACTTCTTCATGATTTTTAAAATTGAAAAAGGCAACAATATCACCAGATTCTTTGGTTATTTTCACTGGATGTCAGTCAGAGCACTATGATAGAATTAGTGTAGGTCAATGTCTAACAAGGCATTTGGGAATGTCTAATGCTAAATTGTTGACCATCCAGAGACATGTAGCTTATGTGATTGCATTGGCAGGCAGATTAGTACCTTATTGATTGAGTGATTATATAGCAAACATACTTCTCAATAGATTGGCATCTACAGGAATGTGATCTTTGTTGGTGTAGTTTAGACTGTCTTCTTCCATCATTTGGTCAATTTCTTCATTAATAATTTGGGTTAGGTCAATAAAAGTCATAATAATCAGTTTTGTAGGTAATGTGAAGACAGCATTGCAAGCAAGCTCTTCAAAACTATAAATGAGGTATATTCATTATGCATTTACTAAATGTATGGGTTATTTCTCCACAGAGATATTAGGTTGAGCACAGTTTGAACCATCACTAAAAATACTTAGAAAGAGTATGTCATCACAAGTGAAGTGTCATAGAAAGGCTGAGAAACAAGTCAAAATCATATCCAAAAATGAGCCTGCTCTCCATTATCTAGCTCCCACCAATTGTGGGCTATAAGAGGGCCAGACCTATTAAATTTCCTCTAAAAAAATGGTTTTTCCCACTTATCTGTGCTAACTTTACTCTCCATTGGAGAATTTGCTTCTCTTTTTCATATAGGCACAAATCCTAAGGAGAGAACCACCCCATCACACCTCAAAAGGGCCCAGCTGAAACTAAGAATAATTAGAAAAATAAGCAAGAGTGCTGTTTTCATGGTGAACCTGGTACCAGCAAAGGGTGAAGGAGATAGAAACAGAGAACAATCAACTCCTTTCAAACCAGATATCCAGAGACACAGAGGCTCCCAGGACCTCATCACTGAAGCAGACCTAAAGTGAACCCAACATGGCTCAGGAAAATTTCTGGAAGAGGGGGCAGAAAGAATGTTAGAGCCACACATTTGGTCAGATACACAAAGACATTGCCTCCCATCCATAACTGATGGTTAACCCCACAATGCATGACCCATATTCCCCAATGAGGAGGGTCCCTACAGAGGGGGGAGGACAGAGAAGAGGCTAACAATGGTACCAACTTGGCTGTATTCACTGAGTACAAAACTAATAAAAAATATAAATAATAATAAAATAAAATTATTCTCAAAAAATCATAAAATCTTGAAAAGATTTAGGCAATAACAAGTTATGAGTCATGAGTTTTCAGTATGATATGCCCTGCTTGGATCAATTTATCCTTAACCACACTTGGCTAATCAGAATTTGAGTCAACAGAGTACTTTATGAAATTCAGTTCATAACTAGAACCTGTGACATTTCAGACAACATTCTTCAAACCAAGAGCACATCTGGAGAGAGGCATAGAAGGGGACTGAGATAGCTGTATGGTAAATATGTCTGTGCTGAACAAAGTTCTCCAACATTTTATTCATAGTACTGGTGAAATATCTCAACTTCTGTCCACTGAAATCCCATGTCCAACCTACTGCTTCATGGAGAATGCTTTGCAAATAGTCACTAAGGGCTTGTGTTACAATATATCCAGCACTGAAAGAAACTATCTCTTGTGACTTCACAGTTTCAATTAACACTTGTTGATAGCCTTGTGCTCATTAAAAAATATATATCTTTATTGGCTTCTAAGATGCCAAACTCTCCTTTATCTCTATTCCTGGCCACACTTTCTCATGATTAAAACAAAATTTAAGGGTAAACTTACATTTACTTTCCTTTTTAAAATTGAGTTCTTTATTTTATGGACATATTGCATATTGTTCATATTTCCCTTGGGTTACATTCTTATGTTCCCTGCATAGTGCTCCCATTCCGCTTAGGGTCTCCCCTCAGGGAGAGTATCAGTAATCATTTTGGGGTCATGAATGCACCAGTTGGTTCCTATAAGGAAGACAGTCCTCACAGAACACTTTCCCACCATATGGCTCTTAAATTTCCTGCTCACTCTTCCACAGTGTTCCCTGAGACAGAGAGAGTGTGCTAGAGACTTCACAACCTTTTGTGTTTGGTTAGTGAGCTTTAGTCAGCCTCTTAATTTCTGCTTTGATGAGACTCTTAAAATTATCAACTGCCATCTCTCTGGAGAAGCTTCTCTGGCTAACAATGAGAGCAGCCCTGGTATCCAATCCACAACTTCTTGTGAAAGAATTAGTGGTCAATGTCAGGAGAGAAATTTTGTCTCATCAACATTAGGCCCAAAGTAAATAAAAGCAACAGGCTGAAGGTCAAAAGTCAATAAGACTTTTGTCAAGACAAGACATTCACAAGCTAGAATGTTGTAGATCAAATACCTCAGTAATAGACACCTTAATATTCCACCCAGCTATATTGCTGGTGGGTTCTCCCAACCCCTTGATTTTACTGGCTATCACATTTTTTTTTCTAGTCAATCTTTCTCCTTTTAAGGCTGTGTCTATTGGGTGTGCATACAATTATTTTGCCCAACATTTAACTTTGAATGTTCAAAGATATATGGGCATTATTCAAAGGTTACAATTTAATTTATCTTCTCCAATTCTCCAAGTAAATATTGTTGAATATAATATAGACTAATGTTAGTGTCTTGCCAACTTCACACAGAGTAATTTTGAGTTCAAGTTTTTCTTCTATCTAAAGTATTGCATTATTGTCCAGAGAGATGGTTCAATGGCTAAAAATGAATGCTTACAAAGTCTGATGGACTGGCTGAATTCCCTAGTACCCATGTAAAAGCCAGATGCACAAAGTGGTACAATCATCTGGAGTTCATTTGTCATTGTAGGACATCTTGGCACACCCATAGTCATGCTTCTCTTTCTCTCTTAATCTTTCCCTTTATGTCTCTCTCAAATTAGTAAATAAAAGTGTTTTAAATATTGCATTATTAATATAAGTAACATAATTTGGAGAATGTATTAAAATAAATGTTAGGAAATAAATGAGCTTATGTATTTAAATATTGTTGTCTAAAAATAATGCATTGAATTTAAGTGTGTTGTATACAGCCCAAATGACTTATACAAGATATCTAGTTATGTTATAATGTTGAATAATTATTTTTCATAGTCTTAAAAATTATAAATATATAGTATATCTATATAAAATAGTGTGATGATTTTTTTGTTTATTAATCTACCAACATAAGCAAAATTCTGGGCCCTGGTGATTTTAACATAAGATTAATTATATGTTTTACATGCTGTCAAAGTCTCCGGAGAAATGTGAAGTGCTGGTTCAATACTGCTAATAAACCCTGAGAAGGGGTAGATTGATTTGTGGAATATTACGAGAAACAAGAAGAATATTCTTTTTCTCAAGTTATCATACCTTAGCAACTTTTGATTTCCTTCTTGGGAGCTTTAATTACCTTGGTCAATTAAAAGGGGAAATGTAGTGAATTAATTTCTCCAGGGGGCTCTAATTACTGTCCCACCTTCTTCAACAGAATGATGTGTTTACAGAGAGGTGGAGCTTGTGCATTTGTGTGTGTGAAGTTTAAGAATTATATGATATAATAATGGCACGATATGCTTCACAGCAAATGACCTACATAAAATATGGGCCAGTGCAGAGAGAAGTTAACAATACTGTGGTACATAGTATGATGCAGATGATTACTTTTAATAGTTTGGATCATTTGTTACTTTTCTGTCATTTTTGAATTATATGATTTTCTATTTTATTTGTAATAAATGAATTTTTGTAAGCAAACCTCTGAAGGTTTGAAAATGAAGACAACCTTTCAATAAAAAAAAAAAGTTGTCAATAATATATATATATATATATATATATATATATATATATATATGTATATATAATTAAAAATTTAAAGAAAACAAAATTGAAGCTGGAGAATATATTTCTAGTTTATTATTATTTTCTATGAGAATATGAATTTAAAAAAATAGCTAAAATGAAATAAAAATAAAACTTTCATAAATATTAAAAAAAAAAAAAAAAAAGAAATATTTCCTGGTCTCTAGATGGCTTCTCCTGTGCTAGGCAATAGACTTTATTCTTGGCATTTTGATGGGTCTTGGGTCTCCTGAGTATTTACCAACATCTATAAAAAGCAGGATATCCAACCAAGAGTGAGAGTAGCATTGATCAAATGGGTTAAACATACATACTTAGAAGGCTTTTGATGGAAATAATTTTTCTACTTAGCCAAAGAACAGTGGATGCTTCCCTCAAGGGTTTATGACCTTCTAAACCTTAGTCTTCTGACTTAGTTCTCAGTACCAAGTATGAATTCCCTCCCCTTGAGCAGGCCTCATTTTCAGTCAGAGAGTAGTTGATTACCCTCATAATTTATGAGCCACAACTGAACTGGTGCATGTATACACCTTGCCTGGATGGTTAATTTTGTAGCTTTCAGGATCCACTGCTTGTTTATACTGTTGGTGAGTTTTACCTCTAGTGTTTGTGAGTAACCAACGGCTTGCATTGTTTCATGGGACTCTATGACCAACACCTTCACTGTGTGTGTGTGTGTTGGGGGAAATTACCCAATTCTAATACTAGGATTTACCAGCAACAGAATAGGGTAATGCTTTTTAAACTCCAGCAGGGTATTTCCACCTAAACTTCACCTTCTCTCTCTCTTTAAGGGAGAGTTGTATCTTTTAATTCGCTAAGAAAGAACAAGGTTTCTATAGTACTAATTCATGCTGTCTTTAGTTAATGTATCTTCCCCTCCTCTCTACACCCTGAATTTTTTATCTCCACTTGCCTGTCTCCTGTATCCCCGTCTAATCCCTCCCCACTGCTCTTTTCAAGCTATTGTGAATAGAGGAGCAAAAATCATGGCTCTATTCTATCAGTGTATCTCAATGGATCTCTATGGTAAAGTTAAGTGTTTAGGATATATTTCCAGAGTAGACTAACTTGGGAGAAATCTCAGATTCATATTTAGATATTTAAGAAACTGCCATACTGATTTCCATAGTGGCTGTTCAAATTTAAATTCCCACTAACAGTGAATGAGGATTCTACTTTCCACTTACCCTCACCATCATTGCTTTTTTTTTTTTTTTTGGTTTTTCGAGGTAGGGTCTCACTCTAGTTCAGGCTGACCTGGAATTCACTATGTCATCTGAGGGTGGCCTCGAACTCATGGGAATCCTCCTACCTCTGCCTCCCAAGTGCTGGGATTAAGGGCGTGCGCCACCACGCCCAGCCATTGTTTTTTCATTTGATTTTTTAATGATAGCCTTTCTGATCAGAGCAAGATACAATTTGTATTTTCCTGAATAGCTAAGGATTTTGAACATTTAAAAAATTTATTTATTTATGTTTTTGTTTTTAGAGAGAGAAAGTGAAAGATGAAGAGAGAGAATTGGCTCGCCAGGGTCTCAGCCACTGCAACCAAATTCCAGACGCCTGTGTCACATAGTGGGCATGTGTGTCCTTGCCTCACCTTTGTGCATCTGGCTTATGTGGGATCTGGAGAATCAAACATGTATCCTTAGGCTTGACAAGCAAGCACCTTAAGCACTAAGCCTTATTTCCAGCCCTTGAACATTTTTTAGATATTTATTGGCCATTTGTATTTCTTCTTTCCAGAACTGTCTGTTCAGTTCCATGCCCCCCCCCTTTTTTTTTTTTGGTTTTTCAAGGTAGGGTCTCACTCTAGCCCAGGCTGACCTGGAATTTACTACGTAGTCTCAGGGTGGCCTCAAACTCATGATCCTCCTACCTCTGCCTCCAGAGTGCTGGGATTAAAGGTGTGCGCCACCACTCCCAGCTTTCATGACCATTTTTGACTAGGTAAATTGATTTTCCATTGCTTAGCTTTTTGAGTTCTTTGTATATCCTAGATATTAAATCTCTGTCCGATGTATAGCTGGTGAAGAGTTTCTCCCATCTTATGAGTTTTCTATTGATTCTATTGATGATTTGCTTAGCTGTACAATAGCTTTTGAATTTCATGAGATCCCCATGATTTAGTGTTTAATGTCTGTACTACTGGGTCTTATTCAGAAAGCCATTCCCTATGCCTATAATTTAGAGTGTTTTTTACTTTTTTCCTCTGGTTGTTTCTCAGTTTTAGGTTTTATATTTGTATTCTTGATCCATTGGGAGTTTATTTTTATGCAGAGTGAGAGATGAGGTTCTAGGTTCATTCTTCCACATGTAGTTATTCAGTTTCTCCAGCACGATTTGTTGAAAATGCTATCTTTTCTCTAGTGCATGTTTTTGGCCTCTTTATCAAAGATCAGGTGGCTATACTTACTTGAAGTTATACCAGGATCTTCTATTCTATTCCATTGATCTATGTTTTGTGCCAGTAACATGCTGCTTTTATTACTATGGTGTAGTATGTCTTGAAGTCAGGTATGATGATAACATCCTTTGCTGAGGACATTTTTGGCTGAGGCCTTTTGTAATTTCATATAATATTTGATGTATGTTTTTAATTTCTATGAAGGTTTGTGCTGGACTTTTGATGGGAATTGCATTTAATCTTTATATTGCTTTTGGTAGGATGACCACTTTCAGGACATTAATTCTTCCAATTCATGAGCATAGGAGATCTATCTTCTATTGTCTTTCCAAATTTCTTTCTTCAGTGTTTACACTGTAAAAGTCTTTTGGTTACTTGGTTAGGGATATTCCATGATATTTAATATTTTTATGACTATTGTAAGTGGGACTGTTTCCTTGAGCTCTTTCTCATTATGTCTGTCATTGGTATATATGGAAGCTGATTTTCATGTGTTAATGTTATATCCTGATTTGATGAAAGTCCTTATCAGCTTTTGTTTATTTTTTGTGATTTTTTTAGAGTCTCTTAAGTTGAAAGTAGTATCATCTGCAAATAAGGCTTGTTTTACTTATTTCTTTTCTTTTTGCATCCCCTTTATTTCTATCTCTTGTTTGATTGCTGGACCCAAGATTTCAAGTACTATGTTAAATAACATTGGGGAAGAGCTGACACTTCTGTGTTGGTCCACATCTTAGTGGGAATTCTTCAAGGTTTTCCCTTTCTTAGTATGATACTGGTTTAAGACTTGTTATATATAGCCTTTATTATGTTGAGCTACGATCCCTCTATTCCCAGTATTTCCACTGTGAGAAAATGTTATATTCTGTCAAAGGCCTTTTCTGCATCTATTAAGATGATCATGTGGTCTGTCCTTAAGTTTGTTTTTATGATGTGATGCATTTATTGATTTCTGTATGTTAAACTCTCCTTGCATTGCTAGAATAAAATCTACTTGATCAAGGCTGATGATATTTTTTATGTGTTCTTGAATTTGATTTGCAAGAATCTTATTGAAATTTTTAATATGTAAATTCATCAGGAATATTCGTCTAACATTTTTTATCTTGTTCTTTGGTTTTGGTGTTAGTGCAATGATGGCTTCCTACAAGGAGTTGGGGAGCATTCCATCTTTGTCAATATTATGAAATAACTTGGGAAGCAGTGGTTTTATTTCTTCTACAAAGGGTTTGTGGGAATTTGGCAATGAATCCATCTGGGCCTGGACTTTCTTGATTGGTAGGTTTTTATTTGCTGCTTCAACCTCATTAAATGTAATAACTCTGCCCAGTTTATTTTTCCTTTCAGGGTTTAGCATTGGTAGATAAATCATATATGTCAAGATATTCATCTATTTCTTCCACATTTCTCAGATTTATAGAATATATTTTGGAAATATGTCCTTAATATTCTCTAATTTTTTAAAAATATTTTTAGTTTTTTTTAAGCAAAAAGAGATAGAGATAGAGAGAATGGGCACAACCAAGGCCTCTAGGCACTGCAAACGAACTCCAGATGCATCTGGCTTTTTGTGGGTACTGAGGATTGAACCCCAGTCTTTAAGCTTTGCAGGTATGTGCCTCAATTGTTGAGTCATCTCTCTGGCCCCATATTCTCTAAATTTTATTGATATCTGTTGTAATATCTCCTTTTATTGTTGATTAGGGTCTTTTATCTCTTTCTTCTGCTTAATTTAGCTAGGGGGCTTACCTGTTTAATTTTTTAAAGAAACATTTCTTTGTTTCATCAATTTTTTAAAAATTGTTTTTGTCATTTTTATTTTACTGATTTCTGCCTTCATCTTGACTATTTATTTCCATCTAGTACTTTGGGTTTTTGATTTTTCTTGTTTTTCCAAAGCCTCCAGATTAATCATATTTTTATATCTCTCTATTTGTAATGTAATCATTTATTGGGCATAAACCCCCCTCTTAGGAATGCCATAAGTTTTAATATATTGTGTTCTCACATTCATTCAATATTCATATTTAAAAATTTTTCTTCCTTCCTGATTTCTGCAATGGCATATTCATTGTTCAATAATTTGATTCTCAATCTCCATGAATTTGTATATTTTCAGTTGTTTCTTTTGTTGATTTCTAGCTTTACTGCATTGTGGTCAGATATAATACAAGGAATTTTATCAACTTACGTAAGTTTGTGGATACTTACTTTGCTTCCTAGTACATGATTTACTTTAGAGAAGGTTCCTTGAGCTGCTAAGAAGAATGTGTATTCTGTGAAGTTTAGATGACATGTTTTGTAGATGTCTGTTAAGTTCACTTATCTATGGTGTCATTTAGCTTCAGTGTTTCTGTTTATTTTATGTTTATATGATCTGTTTATTGATGATAGTGGGGTATTAAAAGTACCCACTATTACTGTGTTAGGACTTATATCTGACTTAATGTAGTTCATTTTGTTTATAAAATATGGTACACTTGTGTTTGGTACATATATGTTTATGATTATAATATATTCTTGTTGAATTGCTTCCTTGATGAGTATAAAGTGGCCTTCTTTATATCATTTGAATACTTTTGGTTTAACCTCTATTTTGCCAGGTATTAGTGTAGCAATACTTGCTTGTTTCCTAGCTCTGTTTTCTTAGAATATCATTTTCTATTCTTTCACCTTAAAGTGGTGTCTGTCTTTAATGGTAAGGTGGGTTTCTTGAAGACAGCAAATGGATAGATCCTGTTTACTGACCCAGCCTGTTAATCTGTGTCTTTTGATGAGGGAAGTGAGTTCATTAATACTTTGAGTTATAATTTAAAGCTATGAGTTAAGTACTGCCATGTTGATGATTTTGTGTAGTTAGTGCTTTCTTTTTTTTATAAAAATGTATCAAATTTATTTCAATATCTAGTTTAATTTTTTAAATTAGGGTTACTGAAAAATTACAGGTAACTTAAAATTCATTATAGTGGTACAATAAACATTAATAAGATATTAAATAATACAGTGATAAAGTTACTAGACCATGCATTTAGAAAAGCCATGTTTAGCATTTGAAAGTTCCAGTTTTACTAAACTTTTGCTCTGTATTTGTAATTATAGTATGTTCCATTCTCATTTTGACAAAATTTATCTAGTTTGTGCAATCAATACTATGCTGTTCAAAATTTTTTAAATTTAAATTTTACCCCTTTTTCTGCCACTTAGGAGGTAGGATTTAACTGTTTACTTATTCTTTATGGAAGATTGAAATTTTAATTTTCACTATGATCCTGTTTGATTAAAAAAAAATCATGACACTACTACCATATGAGTTTAAAACAGAATGTAATAAAAACAAGTCTATTTATATAATCAGCAAATTATCAGATAAGACCTTTTAACTACCTCACAGCTGTAATAAGCACAAGGCAATGCTGATGCCTAAGTACCAATAGCACTTGGCATTTTGTCACAAGCTTTACACCAGTGTTTCTGTTCTCAGCAACTCATCTAGGAAAATGGCAGTGCTTAGAAATACAAAAACTATTATGTCCAGTAGGTGGTCCTCTATATGATCAATAAGATAATTCTTTATAAAATTAGGTTAAAAATGCAAAATGTCTTGATAATTACCACCTCAAAGGTCAATGTCAGAAAAATGCAAAAAAAATACTCATTAATATCATTTCCCTTTGAGAAAATATCAGAAATGCTTCCATTCCAAGAAATAAGCAATAATGATTATAAAACTGTGATTAATTTACTGTATGTCTTTCAAGCCTACATAAACTTTTCACCTCCAGAATAGAGCCTCATTTTAAACCAGTATTTGAATCAAGTTCATAATCCTAAAGCCATTTTTCTTCATACATAATTTCACTTGAAAACATAAACTGCAAAATCACACCCAGCTGTCAGTTATAAAGAACTACAAGTTGAGCAACCCTCAACAAAAATACTGGCCAGTAATATTTTAGAGTTTTTCAGACCTTAAGAGTAGTTGCATAATACCTTGATGATGGGATCCAAGTCTAATCAAAATTCATCTCCATCTCATTTAACCTGAATATAATTTTATTTTCGGTGCTCCTGTATTTTAGCTACAATGCTTCACGAGTTCAGGTGTGGAACTTTCTACTTGTAGCATCATGTCTGCGCACAAATTTAAGATTTGACAGGACTTTAGATTTTCAGATTAAATATGCTCCAGTATGGCAAATGCCAATTCATAGTAACTACCAGTAGAAAGCAACAAAGTTCTATCCCAGCCTAAAAGTTACTATAGTATCGAGGTCAGAACATGATTCTTCTGTATGGTCAGATGGAATTTATTAAATAATGCTATCATGAACACCAATGAAACCTTAACCTTAGCGATTCCTTCCAAAGCTGCACGATTTCCAAATGGTTTTTCTCCAGGTGCACAACCTCTCCATTCCTTTAATCTTCTTTAAGTCGTTTAGCTTTTGCAATATTTTCTTGACGTTTTGGACTTCTTCTTTTGTTCTTTCTCCTTTGGCCTCAATCATCTTGGCCAATTTCCAGGACAGTACAGCACTTGTTAGGAAGAGTGGAGTGAGGGCCAAAATGACTGTTATAAGGAAGCCATATGGGTCTGCAGCCCATTCCACGACATACTCAGCCCACCTTTATGTCAAACATCTTTGTAACAGTCTTAGGAAACCTTTGCTTGAGTAGTGATCTCTAATTTTTTCCTGGGCTTATCAGTAAACCAAACACAATCTCAGATGACCCATGGTCGTTGTCTTCTTTAGTTGTACAATACACTTCTGAGAGGTTTTCATTCCCGGTGTCCCCTCCTCCTGGCCAGCGAAGCACATTCACCCCAGACCTGAGGCCGTGGTCTAGAGACTTGGATTGGGGGTAGTGGGAGAGGCTCTCAGCGCCGGTATTGACCGCCGACTGGGCCCCACCCAGCACTGCTGTGGCCATGCACGAGCCCCCCTCCATAGCCCCCTCCTGCCTGCCCCACACCAGATCCCATGGGCCCCATGCTTCGTTAGTGCTTTCTTGATCTTCATTTGCTTATCAACTCATGTAGTGTTGATTGTTGTTGTTTTCCTCCTGTAGCCTCTCTCTCTCTCTCTCTCTCTCTCTCTCTCTCTCTCTCTCTTCTTTTTTTTTCTCTTTTTGAGGTAGGGTCTCACTCTGGTCCAGGCTGACCTGGAATTAACTATGTATTCACAGTTATCCTACCTCTGCCTCCTGAGTGCTGGGATTAAAAGTGTGCACCACCACGCCCAGCGTGTAGCCTCTTGAGTATGTTTATTCTGCTGTTCAGGGTGAAGTATTCCATCCATAATTCTCTGTAGGGCTGATTTAGTGATTATGTATTGATACAGCTAGATTTTATCATGGAAAGCTTTTCTTTCTCCTTCCATTATGAGGGCTAATTTTGCTTAGTATAGTAGTTTGGGTTGGCACCTGTGGTTTTTCAACATGTGAAGTGTTTGATTTCAAGTCATTCTAGGACTTAGAATTTCCATTGACAAGTCAGATGATATTCTAGTGGGCTTACCTTAAGTTGATAAGCTGTTTCTCTCTTGCAACATTTAGTACCTTTTATTTTCTGTTAGTGTTTTAGCTGTAATATGATAGGAAGATTTATGTCTCTGGTTCTATGTGGTATTCTGCATGTCTCTTGTATCTGGATTGGTCTCTCTTTTGAATGTTTGAGAATTTTTCTTCTATAATTTTATTGAAGATATTTTTTAAGCCCTTATATATAATTCTATATATGCCCATGATTTGAACACCTGATCATTTTAAACTGTCCCTCAATTCTCTCATGTTCTGTTCATACATATTTGAATTTGTCATTGATTTTGGCCTCCTAATCTACTTCCTTTGCCTTTTCATCAAGTCCTGATGTTCTGTCCTTCACATTATCTACTCTACTGATAAGGCTTTTTCGTGAGCCTTTTCTTTGTGCTGTTTTATTTTATATTTTTCATTAGGTTTTTCTTCAGTATCTGTATCATGTTGTGTTCCATTTTCCTTTCTTGGTTTGACTTTCTCATTGCTCTTAGTTAATTATGCTTTCTTGGAGTTCATTCAGGCATTTGTTCATGTCCTCCTAATTAATTCAGGTGTCTATTGGTGCCCATGCATTTCATTCAGTGGTTTGTTTATGTCCTCTTCAAGTTTGTTGCATATGCTTATCATAATTTCATCTTGTAATTCTTTGTCTTGAATTTCCACTGAATAGTTCTCATTGGAGGCTTCAACTCAGTGTGTGTGTGTGTGTGTGTGTGTGTGTGTGTGTGTGTGTGTGCTGGAGGAGTGTTACCTTGCCTTGCTTCTTGTATTATTTGTTTTGTATTGGAGTTTGCCCATATGGAGATAATTTCTTTGTCTTACCAATAACATAGTAACAGTGGCTTCACTGTGACCTGTATCAAGTGGCCTGTTCAACTTTTCTTGGGGCAGGATTGATCAGGTGATTTACCCATAGGACTAGGCTTGGCACAGGGGTGAGCCTATGGTGCTACTCACCCAGGACATAGATCCCAGTGGTATAGTCTATCTTTGTTAGAGTGGGCATGAGTTGTTGATGGTCTACAAGTAAGTCTGGGTTGGAGGCATTGGGAAGCATGACCAGATCCAAGCAAGCATAATCCTTCTTAACCTAGGTAGGTGGTCTACATGTGAGACTAGCTTGGGCACAGGAAGAATGCTCACCTGGTTCCTACATGGCCTAATATGGCTTGCTCCAGGAAAACACATGACTACTTTACTTCTCAAGGTTTTAAAGGCTACTGTTCTACCCTTCCCTTAGGTATAGGCCTCATAAATTAGCCAAAATCCACCACTTAAAATAAAATCTCAGATCACCATGTTCTTGTTTAATACAAGTTTAGTGGATTCCACTCTTCATGAAGGTTGACAATGTTAAGCTTAGTTTAAAAGAGCTCCCCTATTTTATGGTACCATTAGACATAACCTCATTACTTTTTATGCTTTCAGTATTCTATTTCTTTACTTATTTAAATGTGCCATACTTTTCTTCATAATGGTTACTTCCTTATGGCACATTATTTTTAGGTATTGGCATTAAGTTACTTCCTCTAGAGATTGTCCTTGATATTTTGTTTGGAACCCAAATTTCATTTTCATTTGGATTTCAAGGATACTCTGTAATGTGCATTAATGCTTACACAGTTTCCACTATTTAATATGTTTTTCTACCAAGCTGCCCTTCATGAAGGGTAGGACTAGAGTGATGTTGATTGTGTTTAGGTTCCCAGATCCACAGACAATCTGTCATTTCATAGGTCTCATTTGTTGGTTTGTGTACAGAGCAGATATAGCATGTTCAGACATTGCCCTCTTCTATTGCATCATGCAGTTTACAAAGATTTGATACAATTTAATACATGAAAAATAAAGTCAATGGCCACTGAAATCATTCTGATTTCAAGTACAGTAATATATTTTCAGATCAGAGATTTAATTAAAATGAATGACTTATATAAAGAAATATAACAATTGGATTCAGAGAACCACAGTGCAGTCTACTAGCTATAATATTTGTAATGTAGTCTGGCAAATAACATGTCTAAAAGATTTAGGAACAAGATGTAAATATGGTTATCATTGTTTTAATATTAGTTCTGGCATATATTTATGGGAAAATTAAAGAAACAGATCAGTTCATCTTCATTAAAATATTCCACATTTAGCCAGGTGTCATAGTGCACATCTTTTATCCCGGTTCTCAGGAGGCAAAGGGAGGCAGATCACCATGAATTTTAGGCCATCCTTAAACTATATAGTAAATTCCAGGTCATCCTGGGCTGCAGCAAGACCCTACTTCAAAAAACAAAACAAAACAAAATTCCAAATTTAACATGTATGTGTGTGTGTGTGTATGTATGTATATATACACAAATATATACATATATGTAATTATATACATATATATACACAAACATATATATATATATATAATTTTGGTATATATGTTATATTGTAAGCATATTATTTAGTCCCACAGGGAATCTATAAGATTTTCACATACTGATAGATAAGACATGAAACCCAGAAAGGTTAGGCTGTGTGAAATGAATAATTGTCATTGTTATACCTCAAAACCAAATCTGCTAATTTTTCACCACATGTTTTATGCACAAGGTTAAATATCATATCTTGTAACTCACTTTGCATAATTTTCTGGTCTATTTGCTCACTTTTTCCAGTAAATGTACTCCTCCATTAGT
Source organism: Dipus sagitta (assembly GCA_036346955.1). Taxonomy (NCBI): domain Eukaryota; kingdom Metazoa; phylum Chordata; class Mammalia; order Rodentia; family Dipodidae; genus Dipus; species Dipus sagitta. The sequence continues at coordinate 52,550,708 of CM070775.1, read as the reverse complement.
TCACTTACCACTATATTTTGCCTTTTTCTACCTCAATTTTAGCCCAGAGCAAGCAGTCCATTTAAGAGATGTGGTTTCCATAAAGTTTTAGGCAAGTTGAGGGAAGTAGGTCTTCTAAAGACTCACCTGTCTTCTTCTAGAAAGTAAAGGAAAGGGAGCTGTGTAAGGAAACCTGTTCTTTTTTAACTAAGGGCAAAATTGAAAACTATATTAAGCATAAAGTAATATGCATAATGCTTACCAAATTCTAAAAGCCCTGTAAAAACTACATGTATTGGCTTAAATAATCCTTAAAATAGTCCTAGGAAGTAGGTATTATTGCTACCCTCTTCTACAGACAAAGAAATAGAAGCACAAGGAAGACCCAAAACTGGTCCATGCCTAGATAGGATTCTGAGCTAAACCTTAAGGAGTGAGTCTGCTTCAACCAGTAAGACAGCTTACTTCTCACTATCTTTTCTCTGGACTTCCTTAAGTCTTTTCAACTCATGTATGCAACACTTATTAGACATGACCATCAGTAAGACCCTGGAAGGAAGCCAGATGTCAATCCTGCCTGTATAGGTCTTTATTCTCTTATTCTTACTTACCTTGAATATTCTTAGGAATAAAGCTTTTTCTTCAATATGATATCTACTAGAAGTCCTACCATATAACAAAATAAGAAATTAATGATTAAAGGCTGTTGTAGTAAAATGTGAACTCATATCAAGTTTCTTTATATTGAAGCTGCGTACATATGGAGGTCAATGCTTTTTTTTTTTTTTTTTGCAATATGGACCTAGTCAACTAATATTATTAGGCAATAGGAGTATACACGGAAGATACTGAGGGAAACATGGGAATCTGTTGGAGTATGTGTACATGTATGTGTTGTTAATATGGACGTTAACGTGATGGAGGAGAAATTCAAGTGATGGTTACAAAAATACTAGTGCTATAAAGATGAAAAAAGGAAATACTGAAAATAGAACATAAATGGTAGTCCAAAGTGTAGGAAGCAAAAACCAGTACAACTTAAATAGGTGTGGACAAAATAAGGTCTGAAGTTATAAAAATCCTTATGTATGCTTTTTAAAAAAAATATTCAGAGACACTTTCTCTAGAATGAAAAAAATCTAGGTAAGATCTATTATTAAAATATTCTTGAAATCAGTGAAGCTTCATCATTAGAGATGTTTGCCTTCTTTACTCCACTTTTGCATGCCCCAGAACCTTGCTGTGTTCTCCACCTCTCCCTCCTCATCATTATGAACATAATTCCTTTGGAGGAAGTTGGGCCTTTCAAAACCATAGATCAAAACCATAATCTCCATTTTTTAAAAAGGATTTAGACTGCCTGAGTATACATTCTGTCACTGTACTTAGGATGAACATCATAGACATTTCTGGATAGTTCTGAATTGGAAAGAGGTCAGAAAATTGGGATTTCTTTCAAGAAGAGTAACAAAATATCACAGAAATATAGAGGATGATTTATGAGGAAATTTGGAAATTCATATGTATATACTATTTGTCACCTGCAGGCACATAATTTAAAATTCTATAGGGGACATTTGCTTAAAGAAATACCTTTATGATTTCAATCAAATTTCAAAATACATTCCAACTGAGACACTACATAACCTTAAAAAAATGTTCTTTAAATTTATTAAAATCAATGATTTTGTATAAGTAGTTAAAATTACTTCAACTTAAGTAATCTTACTTAACTAGGAATTTTATAGAGCTATTTACTGTGACCTAGATTACTGTTTTGTTTTCCTGAGCAGCTGTTGAGATTCAGAACTGATTAACTGAGTTCAACAATGAATGAAAATTAACAAAATCTCACAATTTTTATAAAGTTTTGTAGTGTTGCACATACTTGGTTCTCATAATTTTTAAAAAGAAATAAATGCTAAGAAACCATGTTAGCAAGAATTCTACATAACTATACTTGAAGAGTTAAGGAGATGAAAACCTAAACTTTAGAATTCTGAAAAATTGCCCATTTCATGGAGGGTTCAAGTGTGGACATGGAACGTTGAAAAAATTGGGGGTAACAGGATTTCTTTTATGTAAATATCATCATAGGAAAGCATCATAAGGAATAAAAGAATATATGATCAATGGCATCACTAGTTATATTAAAATAATATGCTGTTGGATTCACTTTCATAATAAAGAGCTTCAAAGTTATACCTGGGAGCTGGGGAAATGGCTCATCAGTTAAAGATGTTTGCTTGCAAAGCCTGACAACATGGGTTTGATTCCTCAGTACCCATGTGATGCAAGATCCACACAGTAGCACATGTGTCTGGAGTTTGTTTGCAATGGCAAGCAGCCCTGGTGTGCCCATACTCTGTCTCTGTATTTCTCTGTCAAATAAGCACATAAATAAGTAAAAAATAAATAAAAATCACAACTGGATATTTCAAATATGGCATATTGTTAATTTAAGTAAAATAACATTTTAAAAATTACCTTATGCCATTTAATTATAATCCACATCTATTGTTGCTGTTTCTGTTTGTTTATTTTATGTTGCTGTGGATAAAACCCAAACTTTGTTAGGCCATCTCTCCAGCACTGTGCTGATTCCACAGCCAATAAATAATGTTTTGTTTAGAAATCTATTTTGTACTTTTGAAATCTATCTAAGGCTTCAGAGCAAGGAAGGTGTGGTAGTTTGAATAGATGGCCCCCAATGTATTCAATGTTTTATTAGTTTGCAATTCGGATCTTCAGTCACCTGGCTGGAGGAGGTGTCACTGGGAAGATCTTAAGGTGTGGTGGTAGATTTGAAATTCCAATCTAAAGATATACAAAGTGCTTAGTTCCACCTGTAGTTCCTGAAGTGTGCTGTGCGGCTTTTGGATTTTGGGCTTGTGGCTTCTCTCTCTCTCTCCTTGGACCTGTGAAAGCAGGCCAGTTTCTTGTGCCATTATGGAATTTCTCCTGGATCTATAAGCTTTAATACATCCCTTTGTTCTAACTATGCCTGGTCTGGAAGTCCATCTCAGTCAACGTGAAGCTGTCTACTATGGAAATTGGTACCAAGAGTGGGTTGAGATGAACTTGACAATGTGTGTTTTGATGTTTTAGAAATTTTGTTTTGGAGCAATGGGCATGGACTTGGTGCTTGCAACTGAAGATGCCTTCTGGAGCAGTAAGCCAAGTATTATGGACAATTCTTATGAGAGTTTGAAAATGCTAAGTTTAGACAGTTTTGAACTTTGAGGGTTGGCTTATGAGCTTTCTAAGGGGAAGGAAAGACTGCAGAGTGTAAGTGTGGTGGTTTGATTCAGATGTCCCCCATAAACTGAGGTGTTCTGAGTGCTAGGTTCCCAGCTGATGGATATTTGGGAATTAATGCCTCCTGGAGGGGGTGTATTGTTGGGGGTGGGCTTATGGGTGGTGTAATCAGTTTTCCCATGCCAATGTTTGGCACACTGTCCTCCTGTTCCTGTTGTCCACCTTATGTGGGCCAGGGAATGATGTCCACCCTCTGCTTATGCCATCATTTCCCCTGCCATTGTGGAGCTTCCTCTCAAGCCTGTAAGCCAAAATAAACTTCTTTTTCCCAGAAGCTGCTCTTGGTTGTGTGATTTCTACCATCAATGTGAACCGGATTGCAGCAGTAAAGTGGTACTAAGGAGTGGGATTACTGCTAGACACCTGACTATGTGGCTTTGGTCTTTTGGAGCTGATTTTCAAGAGGAATGTGGGAGGATTTGAAACTTTGGCCTAAGAGATGCCTTGAAGTGCTATAAGTACAGCTTGATGGAATGTTCTTGTATGAGCTTCAAGATCTGAATGCAGTAAGAACTATGGACTGTGAGGTTTGGCTTATGAGGGTGCAAAAAAGCTTTGCTTGGATTGGGCTAGCAATTTGTGTGAGAAGCTTGCTCTTATGCCCATGTCCTGAGAAGTTGTGCAGGGTTGCTTTGCATAGAAATGAACTGGTGTGAGCAGAAGGATATGGCACAGAAAGAAAAATCTTTGGGGGAACTGTTGCCCATTCAGCTGCAACCGAGAGATTACAACCTTTGAGATTGGGCCAGCTGACCTGCATTGGGGCAACAGGAAGAATGCTGATTCTTTTGAAGGGGCCTGAGTGCTCAAGGAGTGTCCTGTTCTTCAAAGTCTGCTTTATCCCCCCCCCCCCCAGATTAACAAATTGGCACCCTACCTGGTATTATGGAGTATAAAAAATGCTGGAAAGAGGGTCATTGAGTTTGCAACATGGTCTTGTGTTTTGGAAATGGCCATGGGCAGTGTGAAGCAGGTTTGCTGGATGCCTGCATGGAGAACCCATGGGGCCATGAGGATGAACTGTGGTTTGCAGAGGAGACCCAGTGGAGATGCCAGGACCACTAGATGGCTGCTAAGTAAAGATGCTGGCCCAATAAAGGTTTCCAGGACTATGAGTAGCCTAACTGGAGGGGCAGAATTGGAATGCCAGACACTTGTTGCTGGTTAGAATTATTGGACTTGGAGATTTGTCACTGGCTAGAGTTGTTGGGCTTGGAGTTACAGTTTGATGTTTGCCCTGATTGTTATAAACCTTGTATTGGTTGGATGTTTCTTTGCTATGCCCAATGCCATCTTCTTCGGTGTGAATGTTTATTCTGTGCCATTATGGTTTTTTTGAGGTTATTTTTTGGTATTATGGCTCAGTTAAAAGATCTTGGACAATGGGGATGTATGAACATCATTGGAATTGATAAAAACTATGGGACTTTTAAAGTTAGATGAATGCATTGCATTTTACATCATGTATGGTTATCAGTTTATGGGGGCCAGGGGCAGAATGTGGTGGTTTGATTCAGGTGTCCTCCATAAACTTAGGTGTTCTGAATGCTAGGTTCCCAGCTGAAGGATATTTGGGAATTAATGCCTCCTGGAGGGAGTGTATTGTTGGGGGCAGGCTTATGGGTGTTATAGCCAGTTTTCCCATGCCAGTGTTTGGCACACTCTCCTGTTGCTATTGTCCACCTTATGTTGGCCAGGGGGTGGTGTCCACCCTCTGCTCATGCCATCATTTTCCCCTGCCATCTTGGATCTTCCCCTTGAGCCTGTAGCCAAAATAAACCTCTTTTTCACAGAAGTTGCTCTTAGTTGTGTGATTTCTACCATCAATGCAAACCGGACTGCAACAGTAAGGGTCAGAGAATCGCTAAAGAAAGACCCCAGACTCAAATAGTATGTAAAAGCAAAGAGCATTTATTCTGCAGAATCAGCCAGCATGTGGAGGTCCACCATTCATACAAAATGGCAACTCTGAGAGGAGTTCACAGGCTCCTTTTAAGCACAGCTAGAGGAATTTTGGCGGGCTTGGTCTTTTCTAACATGATTGGCTAATTTGAACAGTAACTGTACTTGTATTTTTTCATTGGTCCTAAGGTTTTGATGGGCTAGGTCTCTGGGAATTCCAGGTGGGCTAGGTAATATTTAAAATGATTGGATAGGCAAGCAGCAGTTATAGTTGTGCATCTCTGATTGCTTGAGCCAGAAGTCATGAAAGGCGCATATCTGGGCATGTCCAGCAACTGACTCAGCCTCTGGGTGGCTATCTTTCTGGACACATGTCAGGGCAGGTCCTTTCCAAAAGTCCTGCTTGTCTCTCTGGGAAACTGAAACTTAGGCCTAGTTAGAGTGGCACCTGTCATACCATCAGTTTGGTCCCTTCAGAGGACTTTATTGGAACTGGGCTAGTGGTATAAGAGCTGGCTGTATTTTGCTGCCCAGGACCAGAGAATTTGATCAAGGTTAAATTTGTAATGGACTAATGTGCTTGAATAAAGATATTGGACTGAGAGATTTAAGATTTTAAGTTGGAAAACCATAAGCAAGTTAAAATTACAGGCACTGAGACATTTCATATCTTTAGATTGGAATTTCAAACCACCACCATACCTTAAGATCCTCAGTGACACCTCCTCCAGCTAAGTGGCTACAAATTCAAATGACAAACTAATAAAACACTGAACATATTGGGGCCATCTATTCAAATTACCATAAGTAGCCTAAGGTAAGAACAAGTAAATGTATATGATTGTGTTTCAATAAAACCTTACTTTCTTTTTTTTTTTTTTTTTTTCTTCATTAGTCAGTTCTGTATTCAGCAAATACAGTCAGTTTGGTACCATTATTAGGCTCATCCGTGACCTACCCCCTCCCCTTGGCCCCTCCTTGTTGAGGTATACGGGTCATGCATTGTGGAGTTAGCCCACAGTTATGGCTAAGCTAAATGTCTCTGCATATCATGACCCAACATGTGACTCTGACATTCTTTCCGCCCCCTCTTCCGCAAAATTTCCCTGAGCCATGTTGGGTTCATTTTTGGTCTGCTTCAGTGATGAGGTGTTGAGGGCCTCTGAGGCTCTGGCTCTCTGATTTGGTAGGAGTTGATTTTTCTCTATGCTGATCTCCTTCCCCCTTGTGCTGGTGTCCGGTTCATCAGGAAAACAGCCCCCTTGCTTGTTTCTCCAAGTTTTCTTAGTTTCAGCCGGGGCCCTTTTGAGGTATGATGGGGTGGCTCTCTCCTTAGGGTCTACATCTATCTGAAAAAGAGAAGCAGATTCTCCAACGGAGAGTAAGTTAGCACCAGGATAAATGAGATAACCCTTACTTTTTTTTTTTTATAGAGAATTTAATAGGTGTAGGCCCTCTTGTAGCCCACAATTGATAGTAGCTTGATACTGGAGAGTGGGCTTATGGTTGGATATGGTTCTGACTTGTTTCCCAGCTCCAGCTATGGGTCCCATACCAGTGAGGGGATCAGTTAGCCAAATTGAGAGCGGTTGGTTCCCCACCATGGCTGTGTGCCACCACTGCACTTGTGTGGGCATCACAATAAGTTATTTGCTGCTAAGTAGGTTAGACCATGCGTTGCTTCGATAGATATTGGTCAATTTCCCCCAGTCGCCCATGTAGCACCTTCTGGCACTAGACGCGCTGACTGTCTGGGGACTGACTCTCATCCAACTTCCAGCCATGCCATTCTAATTTGCATGTCAATCACATAAGGTATCTTCAGCAGTAGGGTCTTACCACTAACCTTTGGTGGGTCATCAAGTACTCTGACAGAAATCTGTCTGTCTTTTAGGAAACCTTGTAGGTCTCACTGATCAAAAGCTCATTGTGGATGATAGCCCCATGCTGGTTCTGGGAGTTACAGGTCAGTGCCCACTAAGAAAATGAGGAAAAAGATAACTAATATACAAGAGTTAGAGATAAGAGAGAGAGAGAGACAGGGAGAGGGGAAGTGAGGGAGGGAAGATGTAGGAGATTAAGGTTAGTCTTAATCTTACCCTCTCCAGTGTCTTGTGGTTCAGGTGTTCCCTGTAAGGGCCTGGTGAAGGATCAGCCATTTGGTCTATCTTTTAGTAAGTAGAAGATTATGGTACCATTGCCGTTTGGGTCTAGATTTGTGTTTCCCACCCCTTTGATGCCCTCCCCTCCCTCCCCTTCCATCCTAGTGTCTAATCTAGGAGATGCTTGCTGGGTATGTAAGGTATCTTCGGTAGATTCAGGTTAGGTGCTGTAGATGAGTGAGACTATGTGGCGATTTTTTTTCTGTGATTGGGTGAGTTCACTGAGAATGATCTGTTCCAGGTTCAACCATTTTTCCTCAAATTTCATTGTGTCATTTTTTCTTACTGCTGTATAGAATTCCATTGTGTAGATATACCACATCTTAGTTATCCATTCTTCTAGTGATGGACATCTGGGTTGATTCCAGCTCTTAGCTATTACAAATTGAGCCGCTATAAACATGGTTGAGCAAATCTCTTTAGTCTGTGGTTTGAAGGTTTTAGGGTAGATGCCCAGTAAGGGAATAACTGGGTCTGTTGGTATCTCTATACTCAGCTTTTTCAGAAGTCTCCATATTGCTTTCCAAAGTGGTTGTACCATCCTCAATCCCACCAACAGTGGATGAGTGTTCCTACTTCTCCACATCCTCACCAGCATTTGTTTTTATTTGATTTTTTGATGCTTGCTATCCTTATTGGGGTAAGGTGGAATCTCATAGTTGTTTTAATTTGCATTTCTCTGATGATTAGGGATGCTGAACATTTTCTTAAGTGTATGTTTGCCATTTCTATTTCCTCCTCTGTGAACTGCCTGTTCAGCTCTTTGCCCCATCTTGTGAGTGGGGTGTTTGACTTCTTACTGTTTAGATTTTTGAGTTCTTTGTAGATTCTAGAGATTAGTCCTCTATCAGTTGGATAACCCACAAATATTTTCTCCCATTCTGTGGGTAATCTATTGGCTTTGCTAATTGTATGCTTGTCTGTAAAGAAACTCCTCAGCTTCATGTGGTCCCATTGGTTGAGTGATGGTTTAAGTTCATGAGCTACTGGGGTTTTGTTCAGGAAGTCTTTTTCCATTCCTATATCATGGAATGTACTTCCTAAATTTTCTTCCAGTAGTATTCGAGTTTCTGGTCTTATATTGAGATCTTTGATCCATTTGGACTTGAGTGTAGTGCATGGTGAAATGTGTGGGTCAAGTTTTAGTTTCCTGCATATGGTTATCCAGTTTGTCCAGCACCATTTGTTGAAGATGCTGTCTTTTTTCCAGCGTATATTGTTTGGGCCTTTATCAAATATCAAGTAGCTATAGTTGCTTGACCCAAAGTCCGGGTCCTCAAATCTATTCCATTGATCTATAGTCCTGTTTTTATGCCAGTACCATGCTGTTTTTATTACTATGGCTTTGTAATATAGCTTTAGATCAGGTATGGTGATGCCTCCAGAGGTATTTCTTTTGCTGAGGATATGTTTGGAAATGCGAGGCCTTCTGCCTTTCCATATGAAATTTGAGATCATTTTTTCTATCTCTGTGAAGAACACTGTGGGGATTTTAATTGGTATTGCATTAAATCTGTAAATTGCCTTTGGTAGGATTGTCATCTTCACAATGTTAATTCTGCCTATCCAGGAACATGGGAGGTCTTTCCGTTTTCTCAAGTCTGCCTCAATTTCTTTTTTGAGTGTTTTTATGTTTTCATTGTATAGATCTTTCACTTCCTTGGTTAACGTTATTCCAAGGTATTTTTTTTTTTTTTTCGCAATTGAAAATGGGACTATGTCCCTTATTTCTTTTTCTTTATCTTTGTCCTTTGCATAAAGGAAGGCTACTGATTTTTGTGCATTGATTTTGTATCCTGCTACTTTGCTATAGGAGTTAATCACCTTCAGGAGTTTTGGGATGGAGTCTCTCGGGTCTCTTACATATATAATCATGTCATCAGCGAATAAAGCTAACTTAACTTCCTCCTTTCCAAATTGTATCCCTTTTATTTCCTTCTCCTGTCTTATTGCTTGAGCTAGGACTTCCAGAACTATATTGAAAAGCAGAGGTGAGAGTGGACAACCCTGTCTTGTTCCTGATCTTAATGGGAATTCCTCCAGTCTCTCTCCATTAAGTATTATTTGGGCCTTCGGAGCTTCGTATATTGCCTTTATTAGGTTAAGATATGAACCAACCATGCCAACTCTCTCCAATGTTTTGAACATGAAGTGGTGTTGAATCTTGTCAAAGGCCTTTTCTGCATCTATCAAAATGATCATGTGGTTTTTATGTTTAACCTTGTTTATGTGGTGTATTACATTGACAGATTTCCGTATGTTGAACCACCCCTGTGTTCCTGGAATGAATCCCACTTGGTCAAGGTGGATAATGCTTTTGATGTGTTGTTGGATTCGGTTTGCAAGGATTTTGTTTAGGATCTTTGCATCTAAATTCATCAGGGAAATAGGCCGGTAGTTTTCTTTTCTTGTGGCATCTCTGCCTGGTTTTGGAATTAGGGTGATGCTTGCTTCATAAAAGGAGTTGGGTAGCTTTCCCTGTTCACCAATTGTGTGGCACAGTTTGAGGAAGATTGGTTTGAGTTCTTCCATGAAGGTTTGATAGAATTCAGCTGAGAAGCCATCTGGTCCTGGGCTCTTCTTTTTTGGGAGGTTTTTTATTACTTTTTCAATCTCCATGAGTGTGATGGGTTGATTGAGGTGATTAATCTGCTCTGTGTTTAGCTTTGGTAGATGGTATGCGTCCAAGAATTTATCCATCTCCTCCACATTATCCAGTTTTGTGGAGTAGAGGTTTTTGAAATAAGTCCTGATGATTCTCCCAATTTCACTTATGTCTGTTGTGATCTCTCCTTTTTCATTTTGAATTTTGTTAATTTGAAGCTTTACCTTTTTTTGCTTGATCAGATTGGCCAGGGGTTTGTCAATCTTGTTTATTTTTTCAAAGAACCAGCTCTTTGTTTTGTCAATTTTCTTAATTGTTTCCTTGGTTTCCAATTCATTGATTTCTGCTCTGATTTTAATTATTTCTTTCCTTCTGGAGCTCTTTGGGTTGGACTTTTCTTGTTTTTCCAGTGCCTTTAGGTGGATGGTTAGGTTATTGATTTGGGACCTTTCTGTCTTTTTTATGAAGGCATTGAGTGATATGAATTTTCCCCTGAGGACCGCCTTCATTGTGTCCCATAAGTTTTGATACGATGTGTTCTCATTGTCGTTCAATTCCAGAAATTTTGCAATTTCATTTTTTATTTCATCCACTATCCATTTATTGTTTAAAAGTGTGCTGTTCAGTTTCCAGATGCCTTTGGGATTCTTGGTGGGTCTTTTATTGTTGATTTCTAGCAATATAGCATTGTGATCTGATATCATGCAGGGAATTATGTCAATCTTCCTAAATATGTGGAGGCAGTCTTTGTGACCCAATATATGGTCTATTTTAGAGAATGTTCCATGGACTGCTGAGAAGAATGTGTAATCTGTGGATTTGGGATGGAATGTTCTGTAGATGTCCGTTAGGTCTAAGTGATCTATGGTTTTGTTGAGCTCTCTTACTTCCCTGTTGAGTTTCTGTTCGGATGATCTGTCTATTACTGATAATGGTGTATTGAAGTCCCCAGCTATGATGGTGTTTGTGGTTATTTCTGTTTTATTGTCAAGTAGGTTTTGTTTTATGAACTGTGGTGCCCCTGTGTTTGGTGCATACAGATTTATGATTGTGATATCCTCTTGATGGATCGTTCCCTTGATAAGTAGGAAGTGGCCTTCTTTGTCTTTTTTGATTATATTTGGTTTGAAGTCTATTTTATCCGATATTAATATAGCTACACCTGCTTGTTTCTTATTCCCGTTTGCTTGGAATACTGTTTTCCACCCTTTCACCCTGAGGAGATGTCGGTCTTTAATGGTGAGGTGGGTTTCTTGAAGGCAACAGATTGAGGGGTCTAATTTTTTGATCCATCCTGTTAGCTTGTGTCTCTTGATGGGTGAATTAAGGCCATTAATATTTAGAGTAATGACTGTGAGATTTGATTTGATCCCTGCCATATTGTGATGGTAAATGTGGGTTGGAGTTTTCATGGACATTGAAGTTTTTTGTGCCTACTCTGAGTTTGGTTGTTGTGATCTGCTTCTTGTAGGCAATTGTGTTTGATTATTTTTTTCTTCTCTGTGTAGGATTTCCTGAAATACTCTCTGTAGGTTTGGTTTTGTGTTCATGTAATTGTAAAGCTGAGTTTTGTCATGGAAAGTTTTTCTTTCACCATCTATTATGAGGGATACTTTTGCTGGGTAGAGTAGTTTGGGTTGGAAGCCATAGGTTCTTAGACTTTGGAGTGTTTAATTCCAGGCTCTTCTAGCTTTCAGGGTTTCCATTGAGAAGTCTGAAGTAATTCTGATGGGATTACCTCTGAAGGTGGTGTGCTGTTTTTCCCTAGCTGCTTTTAGGATTTTCTCTTTGGTGTCAATGTTTAGAGTCTTAATGATAATATGTCTTGGAGAGTTTCTCCTTTGGTCCAGTCTGTTTGGAGTTCTATTGGCTTCTTGTATCTTGATGGGCCTTTCTTTTAAGAGATTGGGGAAGTTTTCTTCAATTATTTTGTTAAATAAGTTCTCCATGCCTTTGGTCTGGATTTCTTCTCCTTCTGGTATTCCAATGATCCTGATATTGGGGCGTTTAACTGTATCCCACAATTCCCTCATGTTCTGTTCACAGGAGCTTTTAAACTTACTGAAATTTTTGAACTCTCTAACTGTTTCTTCCATCTTGTCTTCCAGATCAGAGTTTCTATCCTCCACTTGGCTGACTCTATTCTTGAGAGCTTCTAGTGAGTTTTGGGCTTGTTCAATTAAGTTTGCATTTTCTATTATTTTTCTATGTATAATTTCCATCCCTCTGTCAAGCTCCCTTTTCACATCATTTTCTGATTTTCTTGATGATTCTTGGAGTTCATCCTTGCATTTCTTTATGTCTTCATTTAGCATGGCCAGCTGATTTTTAAGGTCTTCTTTTTTTTCACTCTCCCTCAAATCTCTTAACTCTCTTTGAAATCCTTCCATTTTCTTATCTAATCCTTCCAATTTCTTATCTATTAGTTCTAGTTTAGTGATGGCAGCATCCACACGATTGTCTGCCCTTTGTTGCTTTCCTGCAAGTTCTACCAATAGGTTGGTTAGAGTTGCATTGCTCATAGCTTCAATGTGGTGTTCTGGTCCTATTTGTTCTTCTATGTTTTGGTTGGAAGTATTCATTGTGGGACTGGGTGATCTAATTGGATTTTCTTGCATTTGATTATTCATGTTATTTCTTTTGCGCTGTGTTCTGCCCATGACAGTGTATGGGCAGATAAGTGGGTGTATCAGCCTGGGCTCAAGAACAATGGGAATCTTATGCAGCCTGGGGGCGTTGCCAAGAAGCCTGGGCTTTGGCTGTCACTTGCCAAAGCTGCCTATCTACTGCCTGGCAGGGGCGCCGAAGTTGCCTGAGTTCTCAAGCGGTAATGTGCCAAGGCTGCCTGCATTCGAACTAGGAGTGGCACTGAGGCACCAAGCACTGATGCCGCCCGAACTCTGGCTGGGCACGCTGGGAACCGGAAGCAGTCTGCGCTCCCCCGCCACAGGACAATTTTGGACAGCCGCGCGGCAGACAGAGGGCGAGTGGACGAGAATGCGGAGCAGTCTAAGCTTCTGCACACAGGGAATAATCTCACTTGCCAAAGCCGCCTATCTACTACCTGGTAGGGGCGTCAAGGTTGCTTGAGTTCTCAAGCGGTATTGTGCCCCAGCTGCCTGCGTTCGAGCTAGGAGTGGCACTGAGGCACCAAGCACTGAAGCCGCCCAGACTTTGGCTGGGGAACGCTGGGAACCGGAAGCAGTCTGCGCTCCCCCGCCACAGGACAATTGTGGACAGCCGCGCGGCAGACAGAGGGCGAGTGGCGAGAGTGCGGAGCAGTCTAAGCTTCCGCACGCAGGGAATAATCTCACTTGCCAAAGCCGCCTATCTACTACCTGGCAGGGGCGCCAAAATTGCTTGAGTTCTCAAGCGGTAATGTGCCACATTTGCTTGCGTTCGAGCTAGGAGTGGCACTGAGGCACCAAGCACTGAAGCCGCCCAGACTTTGGCTGGGAACGCTGGGAACCGGAAGCAGTCTGCGCTCCCCCGCCACCGGACAATGGCGGCCCGCCGGTGCGGCAGGCAGGTAGGGGGTGGTACCTGAGCTGACGCAAGCGAGAGATACAGTCTGAGCTTGTGGGACTGGGCACACTCAGTAGGTGGGCGAGTGGACAAGGGTGCGGAGCAGTCTAAGCTTCCACGCGGAGGGAACGATCGGCGCGCGGTGGCAGCCGTGCGGGCTCCGGAGCAGCAGCAGCGGCAGGGGTGGAGCTTTGAACACGGCGGTTATTTGGGGCGAGGGGTGCCTACCCGCCCGAAAGGGGCACTAGCAATTCCCTGTTCCCCCACCTCTGTGCCCTCCCAGATTTCTCTCCCCTAAAAGCCACTATATACCCTTAATATCTTGCCTTTCTTTCCCCGGGATTTGCAGCGCAGCTAGGCGGTCGCCATCTTGGCCGGAAGTAAAAAACCTTACTTTCAAAGGTATGCCATCAATCATATTTTGCTTCTAAATCATAGTTCACAGTTTATATTTTATATATAATTACATTTATATTTAGTAATATTTAATAGTACACAAGTTAGAATCTCTTGATTGGTTTACTCTTTACTGATTATTATTAAGAAAATTTTATAAATTTGCAAAAAAATGTTCAATAAAGGTAAACATTTCCTCAGTTTTACTAGAAATCAAATAAGCATTTCAAAAGAAGTATACTATGTAAATGCTTATCAATCATCAAAAAATGAAAAATCATTTTCTACTTATGTGAAAGAGTATCTATGTATACTTCAAAGAAAAGAATTGGGGAAAAATGTCTTCTGATGATAAGCTAGGGGGAAATAAACATAGACTCTTTTGGGTGTTAATGCTGAATATAATGGTCTTAAAATACCATTTGAGAACAATAATTCATTTATAGGAATTTATGTAGATTACTGAAAGAAAGCTAAATTATACTCAAGGCAGTTTTATTATGTAATCATAATACCAAAATAACAATAACAACTGGAGGCAAAATTAAATTTAAACAAATTAGAATATATATATACCTAAAAAATATATATATTTATGTACATATATATGTATTTATATATATATATATATATATATATATATATATATATATATCCTAAAAAAGATAATGTTACCATAAAATAAGGAAAAACTGATGAAACCCAAAACATCTTAAGTAGATTATGAGTTAGGAACATATTAAAAAATACCAAGTCACAATAAGGAAGAAAGTACAATCTGAGGAAGATGTCTCAACTGTACTTTGGTTATGGGGAGCAGTGAGGTTGGAATTGGGAGTTTTAGTAGACAGATAAACAGAGATTTATGTTTGGCCTTTGTCAAAGAGAATTACAACTACATGGACTCGGATCCCCAATTTGCTACTCTCTGGAATAGGGGATATGACAAGTATTCTGTGTGACCTTCAGAACTGTTGCCCAAAGTGTGACACCTTGGTCTCTTGTGACCACACTCTTGATGTGCAGCAGAAAATGAATTTTATCTCCGAAGAAGCACAGAATTTTCCCATATCAAGTTTCTTCTTAAAATAAATGTTCAAATAAATATTTCCCAAAGAATCAAAGATAATGAAACATACACAGAGTCTTCACAGACCATGAGCTGTGGAGACTATGGAGACTAGACCTTAACCACTCTGATCACAAGTGATAGACATCCAAACAGACATATCAGAGGAAGGAAAGGCTAAGCTTAAAGATTCCAATAAAATCTGATAACTTTAACATATGATATGGTAAATATGTAGAAGAGCTAACTTGAAATTATAATAACTAAATAGTTAATATTGAAACATTAAGTATGGTTTTTCTGGAAATTATGTAGGTTTGTATATTCTGAATTCCAGGGTAGGTTACTTAGAAATTACCTAGAATAAAATACAAGAACAGAAATTATGGTATAGTCCAGACATGGTAACAGCCCCAGAAGAGCTTATAAGATTGTGGCATGTTGAAAGCCACAAAGAGGAAGAGAAAGGAACTGTGCAATTACTATTTTGACTCAATATTTCCAAGAATCACCAATCACACTGATGTAAATATCCCAAGAAATAACAAGTAAGGTAAAATCTATACTAAGGCACATGATTGTGAAGTCAGAGAAAATTAGCAACATATGAGGTTAAACTTATCATGACCTAATGGGGTCCCATTCCTCATGTGAAATTTGTAGATACACAGGTATTGTTTTAGGTAATGATTCAAATATAGTAGTGGAAATAAATCTACACTACAAGGACAAGAATGCCTGTGAACTGTGAATAAGCACATGGACTAAGAGTAATATATTGCAATGGGTTTTATCATCATTGCATTTTCTGCATATTTGTCTCAGTAATGCAATTTAAATTTCCACTGGCTATAATAGCATTGATGAGAGAACATTAAACTACATGGTTTTGTACCTTGATATAATTACACCTTACAATAATCTCTGTTGGTGATTTTATAGTATTATCAGAAATTATACAAATACTCATATACCTATATGAGTATTTATCATATCATTACCATACCTATTGATCTGATGACTTAATATCCAGCCATTCCTCCAATGGAAATAAAAATACAGCCTGTACAGAGGTTAAAGCAGGAGGACTTCCTCAAGTTCAAGGCCATCTTTATCTACATAGACAATCCCATGTATGAACCACCCAGTGGTAATATGAGAACCCTTCTCCAAAAAGAGAAAGAAAGAAAGAAAGTGCAAAAGACAGACAAGAAAGAAAGACAGAAGGGAGTCAGGGAGCGAATGAGGGGAGAAAGGAAAGAAGGAAAGTAGAGAGAAAGGAAGAAAGAAGAGGAGAAAGAAGAAAATCAAGGTGTGAAGAAAGCCTTATATAGTGTACATGGATAAGTTTGCTACATAGACCCTTTGCCTGCATACTGTCTGTCTTGGGGTCCCTTTAAGTGTCAAATGGTATGTCTTGCCTAAAGCATGACCTTCCCTCAATATTCAATAATAGATTGTATTCCAACCCTGACCTATAATATGCCACCTTGTGCATGTGGCTTATGTGAGTACTGCGGGATCAAACTTGGGTCCTTAGACTTCATAAGCAAGCATCTTAACCGCTAAGCCATCTCTCCAGCTCAGACAATAATTCTTTAAAAAATTATAAGACGTCTGGAGAGATGGCTTAGTGGTTAAGGTGCTTGCTTATGAAGCCTAAGGACCCATGTTCGATCTCTTTCCAGATCCCACATAAGGTGAGGCAAGCACAAGGTTGAATATGCCCACTAGGTGGCACAAGTGTCTGGAGTTTGATTACAGTGGCTGAGGCCCTGGCATGCCAATTCTCTCTCTGTGTCTCTCTTGCTCTCTTTAAAATAAACATTAAAAAAGAATTATTATCTATCATTGAAGTTCTTGATATTTTATTTCCTTTCCTTTGCTTTTTCTTCTCTTTCAAAATTCTTTGGCTTTTTTTTTTTTTAGTTATGGACATACTCAGTATATAAACAGCACATGTTGGTACCATCTTTACCCTCATCCCTGTGCCCCCAAGGGACCCTCCTCCTTGGGGATGCCGGTTATCCCCATAGGGATTGTGGGGCATGCATTGTGGGGTAGCAATCAGTCATGGGGAAGAGGCAATGTCTCTGTGTGTAATGTCCCAACCCCAAGTTGTGGCTCTAACAATATTTCCATCCATTCTTCTTTGAATTTCCCTGAGCCTAATTTTATTTTCTATTATTAGATATGTACATATTTTGTATGAAAACATCACATGTTGGTACCCTTCTTTCCCTCCTCCCTGCCCTTTTTCTGAAGAGGCTTTCCTCATTGGGGATGAAGGTCAACCCCATGGGGATTGTGGGTCATGCATTTTTGAGTCAGCAGTCAGTTATGGGGGAGAGGCAGTGTCTCTGTGCAAAATGTCTCAACTTGTGGCTCTAATAATCTATCCACCACCCCCCCTTCCACAGAATTCCCTGAGCCATGCTGGGAGCTAAGTCTACTTCAGTGATGGGCACTTAGGAACATCTAGATGTCTGGTTTGGTAGGTGTTGAGTGTCCTCAGCATCTTTCTCCATCAGGCTTATGCTGATATCAGCTTAACTAAGAGAGCAGCATTTTTGCCTGAGCCTAACTTTTAAATTGATTTTATTACACTTGTTCTTTCTTTTAAGAATGAAAGTTAGTTTATAAATTTTGCTTTGGATAAAATTTAGATTGAATCACAAAGTTTTTGTATTTAGTGCTCTATTTTCTATAATTTTTATTAGTTGTTATTTTTAAGAATGGGCCTTTCTACATATACAAACAACATGAGGGGGAAAAAATCATTTGCATGAATATATTTTCATACACAAAGGAATACTTTCCTTAAATTTGGGATAATGTGATATTTAAAGTTTTGCACCTTGGCTTTTTCTATGTTGAACAAAAACGTTTTTAGAAATCACAGAAATTCTTTTATAAAGAAATGATTTTCATAATAGAAATACAAAGGCCATGGAAGAGTGTCAGGAAATGAAGCCCATTTTGTACACTGTCCATCAGGACAGTCACTCACACTACAAGTTTTTACTGAAAACAGTCCATTGCTGAAGGAGCCAAGAGTGAGGAGACAGGAGACCTAAGTCACAAATCTACCTCCTTGTAGAGAGGGCTTGAGGGTATTTACAGGACAGATAGGAATCTGGATGGTCTAAGGTATGGGTAAAAGAATTGGTGGTGTGCAAGCATAATCAGTCTTGGTAGATCTTCATAAGTTGTTGGCTGCAACTGAAGCAGCTTTCAAGTCTCTGGAAAGTAGCATCAGCAATGGTTTATTGTCATAACCATGTGTCAGAGGTATGCCCTTCTGCAAAGCTAATGAGAGGTTAATAGTATACTGCTGTGAGACCTCCCAAATTAGTGATTTTTAAAGTTAACTAAAGTGATTCTGGATAGTATGTTTAGGTTTTCTCACAATTTGAAAAGAACAAATACTAATGTAAATTCTATCTGTTTGTAAAAGGCCAGGGTTTGTCTCAGCTGATGTTAATCTCTCTTACCAATTTGTCAGCAGAAATATTCTATTACCAGAATTAGTATGTTGTTTATGTCACTTATAGTCAGAATACCTACTTAGTTTCTTGTACCACTTGCATCCTTATTTGTTAGTTATTGTGTACCTGAAAATTTGAGATAGTTTTGAAGTTGACAGAGTTTCCACCTTTTATATTTTTCATTTTTTCCTCCCATAGATAGTTGATTTGGTCTGTTTTTTTTTTAAATTTTTTGTTTATTTTTATTTATTTATTTGAGAGTGACAGAGAGAGAGAAGGAGGCAAAGAGAAAGAGAGAGAATGGGCATGCCAGGGCTTCCAGCCACTGCAAACGAACTCCAGACATGTGCGCCCTCTTGTGCATCTGGCTAACGTGAGTCCTGGGGAATCGAGCCTTGAACCAGGGTCCTTAGGCTTCACAGGCAAGTGCTTAACCGCTAAGCCATCTCTCCAGCCCGATTTAGTCTGTTTTTATTGCTGAAACATAACAAGTGATTTATAAAATATAGTTATTTATTTCCTGTCGTTCTGGAGGCCAAGAAGCTGGGGGTTGAAAATGTCTCATCTGGTGAGGGTCTTCATGTTGCATCAGCCAGAGAAGCAAAAGTGGGTTATTGCAAGGAGAGGACACACTCATTTTTATAATGAACTGTGTCCTACAATGAGGAAACTGATTTGTTTAGGAGGACAGAGCTCTCATTATCTAATCTCCTCTTGAAGATCCTATATTTCAGCACTGTTGCTTTAGGGGTTCAGTTTGTAGCACATGAATTATGGGTCAACATTTAGTGACAAATTTTGAGACACTGAATTAAGGATTTTTATTCATAATTTCACTTGACAGTAGGGTTTTACATTTTCAGTTTACTTTATTATTGTCCCTGTATGGGAGATATTTTTCTATTAAATCATAATTTCTTTTTTTATATTTTTATTGTAAAGCACCTTACATTCTTTAGGGAAGACATAAAGACAATTCACTAAATAGCTTTTATTATGAACTGGGAACAATATGTTGGTACATGTAAAATTGCATTAAATATTAAATATATTTCTTATTGAAAAGAATGTCAGAGCCACATGTTGGGTCATGATATGCAGAGATATTTATCTTACCCATAACTGTGGGCTAACTCCACAATGCATGACCCATATACCTCAACAAGGAGGGGCCAAGGGGAGGGGGTAGGTCACGGATGAGCCTAATAATGGTACCAAACTGATTGTATTTGCTGAATACAAAACTAATTAATAAAAAATATATTTCTTATTGAATTGAAAAGATATTTGTGACTTTTTTCTCATTAGTTAAAAGAGGAAGATGGGTATAGTATTACATGCCTGCATTTCTATCACTCAGGTGAAAGAGTCAGGCTGAGCTTGAGTTTGAGGCCAGTGTGGACTACATAGTGAGACTCTGTGCTAACAAATAAGGAATGTAGTTCAGTTTCAGAGTTCTGCATAGTATATGCAAATTCCTATTCAATTCACAGCCCAAACTAGACATCATCTAGTACTGTGCATAATGACATGATTTTATTGCAGAAATGTTTATCTGCCTACACATGTTCCATCTATCTATCTACCCATGTATCTATATATTTCCTTTCTATATATGCCCATATCTATATATGCAGAGGAAAAAGTCTGGAAGGGAGTTTGCCAAACACTGACAGTCTTGCATTTTTTTGTTATTTTTATAATCTCTGATTTTATACACACATATATGTTGTTTAAATTATCATATATGCGTGTATAATTTTATTTAAAAATTGATATTTCTAAAGCATTTCAAAAACCTTAAAAATAATTATTATAGCCACTATGTAAAAGATTAAACTCAGGAAATATGTTATTATGCATTTAACATATTTTTACAAATTTCATCTAAATTTACTTCAAAATTTAACATTAACAGGATAATGAATCAATATTTTGAATGTTTTACAATAGCTCATAATTTCTCCTTAGAGATAATGCCTAAAAGTTTGAACAATTTAGTGTGTGTGGATGTGTGAATGTATGTATTTATGCATATGGGAAAATGCCACAGCATGTGTGTGGAGGTTACGGAGAAACTCAGTGTGCTTGTCCTCTCCTTTCATCTTTTGTGACAGTGTATCTCTTTGTTCTGTTACCACTGTGTGTGTGCCATTGCCATTTATCTGGGCTGAGAGTTTTGGATTATCCTGGCTCCACCTTCCATTGATGCAGGTGTATTGAGATCACAGATGTGTGCACCACTTTGCCTCTTGGGGAATTGAACTTTGATGAGCAGCCCTGCAATCAGGTGCTTTTAACTCCAGACTCTGAAATCAAATTACATGCCACATTTAACTGTTAGCAGATCACTACTTCAATTTATCAGTTCATATTTGCATATGTTTCTAAACAGAAAGTTTCCAGAGGAATGTAGAAATCATGCTTACCTTTTAATTTGTATTGAATCTATAAATAATGCCAAGTAAAGTCTCTACTTTAAGATAAGGGTTTATAATTTGTTCCTCGTGTATGCAGATTTGCTCTGTAGTTCCTAAAATTGAGGTAGTCATGAGACTTCTCTGTAGAAGCTGATTATTAACTATTCAGGCTCACTTTACTGGGACCTGTATTTCACTAACAGAATTCTTCTGTAATGATGAGCTTCCTGTAACATCAAAGTACCAGAGATACTATCTCTTCCTCCTCATAGCCCATGACCTAAAAGCTTTTCTTTTTATGTCTATATGAAAGAAAAACATACGTTTCAAAAACAGCCTTAGCAGATCCTTGGCACTGTGTGCTTCATGCAAAGCAGCTTCTAGATGTGCTGTAGTTTGTGCCTCTGTTCAAAGCATTTTTTCAGTATTATACTTTTTATTATTTTGTTAGAAAAGGGAGGAATTTTGTTATAAACAAATTGTGAGAAGGAAAATGACTTAAAACTAGATATACATTTACATATATATTATATAAACATAAGCTAAATATCTGAAACAGTGGCTATTGAAGTTACCTTCTTGTTGCTGGAACAAAACACTACTTGACAGTACACAGTTCATGGGGGCTGGAGAGATGGCTTTCTGATTAAGGTGGTTGTCTGAGAAGTCCAAGGACCCAGGTTCAATTCACCAACCCAAGTTCATTTCCCCAGTACCCACATAAGCCAGATGCACAAGGTAGTGCATGCGTCTGGAGTTCTTTTGCAGTGGTAGAGGTCCTAGGGTGCCCGTTCTCTTTCTCATTCCCCCCACTCAAATCAATAAATAAAGTATTTCTGAAAAAGAGAAAATCTCAAGGTTTTTTTTTTTTTTTAAGAAAAAAATTAGTTGATGGGAAGGAAGAATTCATTGTGGTATATAGTTTTACAGAAAATCTTCTTGAGGCAGGGGAAAGTATGGTATGAGTAGAGGCTGAATGTCATTTCTGCCACAGAAGGTAGAAACGGTACAGCAGCAAATTAGGGGCTAATAAACTTCAAGGTCTACTTCCAGGGGTACACCTCCAGTAAGCCTTGAGTATATTAAATTTATAATATATAATATAAATACATATTTATAATATATAATATAATATAAATATAAATATATATAATATAAACTTGAGTATATTAAATTTATAGTCCTTATAATTTGATGATTTTAAACATGAATGGTAATCAGATTTGCAACTGAATTACCAACTGCATGACATTGCATTGGTGTAAAGAAAAATGGTTGAAAAATATAAAATATCATATTTCTTTGCAAGTATAGCTGAAATATTAGGAATTACTCCCTCTAAACCTGTATCTTTGTTTCAGGACCTTCCAGATATAGATGCCTGATAAATACTTAATATATTGAAACAGATTTTAGTAAAAACAAACAAAGAAAAACAAAACTGGGAGAAAAATCGGCTCATTAAGACCAACTTTAGCTATGTTCTTTTATCTGCTTCTTCTTTTTTTTAAAAAAAAACTTTTAATTGAAAAATTCCATAAGTATAGAGAATATCCCATGATCATAATCTCCTCCCACCACCCTTATTCCTACTTCCCAAATCTCCCCACCACTGATTCCCTTCTTCTTTCAAATTAGCCTCTCTTCTATTTTGATGTCACTGTTTTTCTTCCTCCTATTATACAAGTTTTGTATACATAGTGTCAGCCACTTTTGTGTTGTCTTTAAAAAGTCTTATAGGAGACCCAAAACTAAGTAATTTAAAAACATAAAGGGGAAGTAGTCTGATTCTTTTGTACTTAACAATATTTTATTCTTGAGTAAAGTATGTGTACATGAATCAGTATAATTCAAAGTATGATGTTTCAAGTGCTAGATAAGGAAATCAAACAACCTATATACATCAGACATAAGAGATGTATAAATCTTCTGGCTAAAACTCAAAGTGCTTAAAAGAAAGGGGACAATTACATCTTGAAGGATGAGAAATGCTTCAAAATGTTTTTAACTATATGGAAAAGAATACACAGATTTTAAAACTGAAGAAGTTTGAATGAGCAGCTAAGTAGGTAAGGAGTATTTGATATAGGATTTGGGAGTCACATTAGACAATTTTCATGAATCCTTTGTGAATGGGATATGTGTGTGTGTGTGTGTGTGCGTGTGTGTGTGTGTGTCTGTGTATACACATACAGTATAGGACTCTTGGAAGTTTGCCAGGAGAGGATTGATTAGTTCAAAGTTACAAATTAGAGTAGGCATTCAAGCCATATACATGTGGATTCCCTGATATTTTGCACAAAATTTTAATTTCAACAAATCTTCCTTTTTTAGTTTCGCAAAGTATTATTTTTTTTTAAGTAGGGTATGATGGCATAGGTCTTTTTTTAAATTTTTTTGTTTATTTTTATTTATTTATTTGAGAGTAACAGACAGAGAGAGAAAGAGGCAGATAGAGAGAGAGGAAGAATGGGCGTGCCAGGGCCACCAACCCCTGCAAACGAACTCCAGACGCATGCGCCCCCTTGTGCACCTGGCTAACGTGGGTCCTGAGGAATTGAGCCTCGAACCGGGGTCCTTAGGCTTCACAGGCAAGCGCTTAACCGCTAAGCCATCTCTCCAGCCCGGCGCAAAGTATTATTATGTCTAATGAATATTTTACACAGTGGTCTAGTTAGCTTGTGGTGTTGACAGTGATACCTATGGTCTTTTAGCTTATAACAAATCTGACAGTATTATATATTTTACTTCTGAAGAGGGTCTATGACGATACTTGCTTAAAAATTAATTATTTAACCTGCTTTGTCAGATAGTGCTGAATCCAGTGACAGACAACGATCTCTTGCCATGGACCTTCTTGCATTTGTCTTGCTAAAATGATTGAAGAGCTCAGATGTATCTGGGTCTCAATTTATTCATATTCAAAAAGTGTTGGACTAAAATATTGTGTAGGGCTGAAGAGATGGCTTAGTGGCTAAGGTGCTTGACCCTAAAGCCAAAGGACACAGGTTCAACTCCCCAGTACCCACGTAAAGCCAGATACGCAAACTGGTGCATGCATCTGGAGTTTGTTTGCAGTGGCTAGAGGTCCTGCCACACCAACTCTTTATCTCTCCCTATCTGCCTCTTTCTCTCTCTCTGTCAAATAAATAAATAAATATTTGAAAAATATTAAGTCTATATATATATATAATCTGTACATGAATATATCTCTATAGAGAATTATTATGAGACTTAGAGGTCAGCTCAGTCATCATACAATCTGTCCTGAAATAAGTGATTTTCCTGACAATTAAAATCATTCTTAAGGACTGACAAGATAGCTCACCATTAAGGCACTTTTCTGCAGAGCCTAATGACTTGGGTTCAGTTCCCCAGTACCTACATAAATCCAGATGCACAAGCTGGCACATGCTTCTGGAGTGCATTTTCAGTGGCTAGAGGCCCTGGTGTGCCCATTATCTCTCTTCTCACAAATAAATAAAAATACTTTAAAAAATCTTTCTTAGAGAAATTTTATTTCATTAAAATTGATTCTTATTCTTCCTATTTTGTGATACATGGTTTATGTACAAGTCTTTTATTCCTTCTTATATTTTCTAGATTTGTGGGTACCAAAGGTAGACTTTATAAATGATTTAATGTTGATTTAGTTTGTTAAAATTGGAAGAGGGGGTGGAAAGAATGTCAGAGCCACATGTTGGGTCATGATATGCAGAGACATTTAGCTTACCCATAACTGTGGGCTAACTCCACAATGCATGACCTGTATACCTCAACAAGGAGGGGCCAAGGGGAGGGGGTAGGTCACGGATGAGCCTAATAATGGTACCAACTGACTGACTGTATTTGCTGAATACAAAACTGACTAATAAAGAAAAGAAAAAAAAATTGAGTGATTTTAAAGAAATGCATAATAATCTTTATCAGTAAAAGATGGATTTTAGTAAGGCTAATAATTTAACTATATGATCTTATGATAACTCAGTTTCTAAGTGTAGAAAGGCATAGAGGGATATCTTGTAATTATTTAGCCAATAAGTAGTTTAAGCTTCATTACTTATATAGATTGCAAGATTCTCAATGTTATAACTCTATACTTTGATGAAGCAAGTTTACCTTGTGAAGAATGTATGTATAATAAAGTTCAAAGAACTAATTTACTTTATATATTTATAATAACATAATGGTATATTTTTTATAAACATTATGCAGTGCATTATATAGATATTTAAGTTGTGATAAAAATTTTAGGAAATACTGCCTTGGGTAAGCCATAATTTATGCTGAAGTTGCTATGTGCTATTTTTCACTGAAATACCAGTGTGAGTAAATTATGTGTGGTGAGCTTTTGTTGCTTAAAGCTTCTTGGTAAATAATATATTTTTAAAATTTTTATTATTTGAGGGAGAGAGAGAGACAGGGAGAGAGAAATAGACAGAGACAGAGAATGAACGCACCAGGGCCTCCAGCCACTACAAATGAACTCCAGATGCATGCGCTACTTGTGCATCTGGCTTATGTGAGTCCCAGGAAATCAAACCTGGATCCTTTGGCTTTGTAGGCAAATGCCTTAACCACTAAGCCATTATCTCCAGTCCTGGTAAAGAATATTTTTATTTGCATCTCACTAATATGTAAACATTTATTCATGTTAGCCACATGTAAGATAGTTGGAACATCAGACAGCTCATTATAGAGACAAGTAAGCTCTGTTCTCAAAGTCATATGAAAGAACAAGTCATGGTGCATATTGTAATTTTAGTGCTACTGTCTGTCTTCAAGCTGTTTGGGGCAAAATGCTTAGTAAGCATTGTATTGAGGCTGTCACAGAACTTCCTGGGATGGTAATTAAGTTAAGACAGTGCTATGGTTTTGTGGATCCAAGTCAATATCTGATACATTCTACAAATCTCTTCTAGAGATTTTACTTTGGACTTTAATTTTGTAAAAGGTGTTTGCTAAAAACATCCACTTCTATGTTATGGTATCTAGTTCACATAACAGAGAACTCAGTTTTCTGTTGTTCTACCTTTTGGCATGTAAGTTTTCTTTCTGCAAAGTTTAAGGGTCATACACTACATTTAGAATCCTTAACAAAAAGATTTGAATGTAAATGGGCTATCTTAAAACAGAAAGTACTAGAAAGAACTGTCGTCATCTAATTCAGATCACTTTCACTTTTTCTTTTTTTTTCTCAATTTTTATTAACATTTTCCATGATTATAAAAAGTATCCCATGGTAATACCCTCCATCCCCCCACTTTCGCCTTTGAAATTCCATTCTCCATCATATCCCCTCCCCTTCTCAATCAGTCTCTCTTTTATTTTGATGTCATGATCTTTTCCTCCTCTTATGATGGTCTTGTGTAGGTAGTGTCAGGCAATATGAGATCATGGATATCCAGGCCATTTTATGTCTGGAGGGAGCACGTTGTAAGGAGTCCTGCCCTTCCTTTGGCTCTTACATCCTTTCCAACACCTCTTCTGCATTAGACCCTGAGCCTTGGAAGGTGTGATGGAGATGTTACTCAGTACTCCAGTCACTTCTTTCCAACACTATGATACCTTCTGAGTCTTCCCAAGGTCATTGCCATCTGAAAAGAAGATTCTCTACCCAAAGTGAGAGTAGTGTTAATATAAGGGTATGGATTTTCACTTTTTCTAAGAATCTTAATTCCCTGCCTTAAGAATATCTACATAATGGAATTCTATACAGCAGTAAGAAAAAACTGACACAATGAAATTTGAGGAAAAATGGTTAAACCTGGAACAAATCATTTTCAGTGAACTTACCCAATCACAGAAAAAAAAAAAAAAATCGCCACATAGTCTCACTCATCTACAGCACCTAACCTGAATCTACCCAAGATGCCGTACATACCCAGCAAGCTTCTCATGGAACAATAGGATGGGTGGGGAGGGGGGGAGGGGAAGGGGGTGGGAAACACAAATCTAGACCCAAATGGCAATGGCACCATAAAATTCTACATCCTAAAAGACAGGCCAAATGTCTGAACCTTCTCCAGGCCCTTAGAGGGAACACCTGAACCACAAGACACTGGAGAGGGTATGATGAAGACCGACCTTAATCTCCTACAGCCTCTCTCTCTCTCTGTCTTCTCGCTATCTCTTTTATATTAGTTATCTTTTACTTCCTTTTCTTAGTGGGCACTGACCTGTAACTCCCAGTACCAGCATGGGACTATCATCCACAATGAGCTTTTGATCAGAGAGACCTACAAAGTTTCCTAAAAGAAAGACAGATTTCTGTCAGAGTACTTGATGACCCACCAAAGGTTAGTGGTAAGACCCTACTGCTAAAGACACTTTATGTGGTTGACACATAAATTGGAATGACATGGCTGGAAGCTGGAAGAGAGCCAGTCCCCAGACAGTCAGCCCGTCTAGTGCCAGAAGGTGCTACATGGGCAACTGGGGGAAAATGACCAATATCTGTCCAAGCAACTCATGGTCTCACCTACTTAGCAGCAAATAACTTGTTGTGATGCCCACACAAGTGCAGTGGTGGCACACAGCCATGGTGGGGAACCAACTGCTCTCAATTTGGCTAACTGATCCCCTCACTGGTATGGGACCCATAGCTGGAGCTGGGAAACAAGTCACAACCATATCCAAACATAAGCCCATTCTCCAATATCAAGCTACCATCAATTGTGGGCTACAAGAGGGCCTACACCTATTAAATTCTTTATAAAAAAGTAAGGGTTATCTCATTTGTCTGGTTCTAACTTACTCTCCATTGGAGAATCTGCTTCTCTTTTTCAGATAGATGTAGATCCTAAGGAGAGAGCCACCCCATCATACCTCAATAGGGCCCTGGCTAAAACTAAGAACAATTGGTGAAACAAGCAAGGGTGCTGTTTTCTTGGTGAACCGGGTACCAGCACAAGGGTGAAGGAGATCAACACAGAGAACAATCAACTCCTACCAAATCAGAGATCCAGAGACCCAGAGGCCCCCAACACCTCATCACTGAAGCAGAACAAAAATGAACCCAACGTGGCTCAGGGAAATTTTGTGGAAGAGGGGGTGGAAAGAATGTCAGAGCCACATGTTGTGTCATGATATGAAGACATTTATCCTACCCATAACTGTGGGCTGACTCCAGAATACATGACCCATGTAACTCAACAAGGAGGGGCCACGGGGAGGGGGTAGGTAATGGATGAGCCTAATAATGGTACCAATTTTACTGTATTCACTGAGTACAAAACTAATTAATAAAAAAAAGAATGATTTGCAGGGCTAGAGAGATGATTTAGTGTTTAAGGCTATTGCCTGTGAAGCTTAAGGACACAGGTTCAATTCCTCAATACCCACATAAGCCATATGTACAAGGTGGCTCATGCATTTGGAGTTTGTTTGCAGTGGCTGGAGGCCCTGTTGTGCCCATTCTCTCTCTTTTTCTGCTTCTTTCACTCATTTTCTAAAATTAAAAAAATAAATATTTTGAAAAAGAATATGTTCCTTATATAAGGTTCTGGTTATTATTTTTTTCTGTTACACTTATTTATAGATGTTCATTTTCATGGTGATAAGCTGTCAAACTGGTAGCATTGCTTGAGACCAGCACTAAAGTTTCCAGTCTGTGGTCCAAAAGTAAAAAGTCAAATTATGTCTGTAACAGTTTTCATAAGTAAAGTTCTGTTTGAATATAATTCATGTATTCATATATTCTCTGGCTAGCTTTCTGCTACAATGAAAGAGTTGAACAATTTTGGTAGATATTAATATATCCACAAAATCTATTGGCTATTTGGCCCTTTACAAAGGAAAAATTATTATCCACAGACTAGCAAATGGATTTGCAAATTTGTGAAAGAATACATATATTATTTGTTTTATTGCATGCAGTGAGAAAGAAATGAAAATATTTCAAATGATATTTTCTAATGTAAAAATAAATTGGGAGACTGCCTTAACATTTTTGAAGACATAATATTATCCTTTAAAGGAGCTTGTACTTGGATACAAATTTGTTTACACTCTTAGTGCATTTACATTTCCTCAAATTAAGTTATTGTCTAATGTATACTATGAGGTTGGAAAGATTGACACAAAAGGGAAAACAAGCTCAGGCTCAGGTGAGGCTGAGAAGTGGTTGTTAACCATGCAATTATTACGTGCATGCAAACTGCATAGAATTAGTTATTCTGAAAGCTTTTATCAACTTGTTCTTGGCAAGACTTCCAATGCTCAAACTATATTATGGCTTCAGATTCATTCTTGATAGCAGACTATTCCCTATGGTTCTCTCAAAGATAGTTCTTGGGCCAAAATAATACATACATACATATATATATTTTGATCTGCCACATTTACTTTCCTAAAAGAGTAAAAGAAACTGGTTGGAAAATAAAATGTGTATAAATCCGAAGTTATTTTTAATTTTTTAAAGTTTCTTCATTTAGTTGTGAAGTAGTGATACCAAAGTTAACATTAGTATTTTCAAAACTGAAAAGAAATAATTACTTAAAGCCAATTTGACATTTTCCTATAAGACATCCCGCTTAAGACTTTTCATCTCAGCCATGCAGTTATGTGAATTTGAATCCAACAGAGAAGATGTAGCTTTCATACAATTTTTTTCTGTTATACAAACCATAATTGTTCTGATGAGATGCTATATGCCTGGGTTACTAAAATCATTTTTGAGGACAGCAGGTGCTCTTCAGGGCCATCCAAAATGAGGAGGGCACCTGGTGTTCATTAAATCTCAGCATTACCCATATAGCTCTAGTGTTAGTCCGAATATTCAGAAATCAATAATGGAGAAGGATGTGAAAATGTTGCAACTTTGCAAAAAATAAAGTTTAGATAAACAAAGAAAATGTGTAATGGCCAAGCAACCTGTTTTGAGAAATAGATACTCCTAATAGTAGTAATGAAACAGCAGCTAGGTGAGAAATAAATATGAACATGTAATCTAATTATCTGAAAGGATTGCTCCATTTATTGTAAGGCAAAATCCAGGAGATTTTCAGATTCCATGTTATCTGAAGACATAACATTCCTACATTCTGAATATCAAGATATGTGGAATAAGTTTGTTGAGAGCAGAGAAAAACTTGTGACATTGGGGCAAATATAGCCTGCTGACATTCTATTATATATTCTATTGACATTCTATTGTATATTGTATATGTGCAAATGTGTGTGAGTGCACTCAGAGGGAGGTCAGAAGACAACTTTGTTGGAATAATCCTTGCTGTTTGATGATTCAGAGAAATTCTTCAGTTACACTTCCTTTTCACTGTAGACACCCCAGGGTTACAGAAGCCCACCACAGCTTCCGACTTTACGTGTAGTCTTGGGATCTGAACTCATACATAGAAAATATGTGCATGGAAAGCACTTTACCATTGAACCATCTTCCTAGCTCCAGGATATAAATGGCTTTTAAGAAAGTGGAAATTTTATTTAAAATCTGGACTCCCAAATTACATTCAAAAAATTGGGTGACTTTGATAATTACTTTGAATTCAAAATATTTTTTTAGTATAGAAGTTGTATATGCTGTTGGCAAAAAAAGTCAAATAAAACAGGGCATGAGGAAATACTTGTGATACTCATCCCATTTTCACATTTTCTTCCATAAATGTTCAAACTTATATGAATAGAAAAGTGAAACAAAGAGGTTCATGATAAATATGTTTTCCTATGCATAAGTATTTTTAATTCATTATATTAACTTTAATACTTTATTGCTTTATGGTTTTTCTTATTCCATCTTATTGTTGTTAGTCATTGCTTTTATTTTATTTTATTTTATTTATTTATTTTACAGAGAAAGAGGGAGAGAGAGAATGGGCACACCAGGGCCTCCAGCCACTGCAAATGAACTCCAGATGCATACGCCCTGTTGTGCATCTGGCTAACGTGGGTCCTGGGGAATTGAACCTGGGTCCTTTGGCTTTGCAGGCAAACGCCTTAACCACTAAGCCATCCCTCCAGCCCTTAAAGTTTTTTTTTTTTTTGTAAGATTCTTTTTTAAGTAATTTATTTGAGAGAGAAAGAGGGAGGGAGAGAGAGAGAGAGAGAGACAGAGAGAGAGAGAGAGGGAGGGAAGGAAAAAGAGAGAATGGGCACACCAGGGCCTCTACCCACTACAAATGAACACCAGATGCATGTGCCACCAGGTACATCTGGACTACATGGGTACTGGGGAATCGAACCTGGGCGTTTTGGCTTCACAGTCAAGCGGCTTAACTGCTAAGCCATCTCTCCAGCCTGCTTTTTAAATTTTTTAAACATTTTCTTTATTTATTTGAGAGTGGTAGATACAGAGAGAGAATGAGCATGCCAGGACCTTTAGCCACTGCAAACAAATTCCAGACACATATGCCACCTTGTACATCTTGCTTACATTGGTGCTGGGGAATCAAATCTGTGTCCTTAGGCTTTGAAGCAAGCATCTTAATCAGTAAGCCATAGCTCCAGCCTGCTTTAAACATTTTTAAATTAATTTTTTTCATGAATATGTGTTGCGTGCATGCATGGTTATGTGTAGATGCATGTGTGTACATGTGTGTGGAGGCCGGAGGTCAACCTTGGGTATTTACCTCAGTCACTCTCCATCTTAGTTTTTGAGACAGGGTGTCTCACTCTACATATAGTTTGCCAAGTAAACTAAGTTGTCTAGCCAACAAGCCCTAGGGATCTGCCTGTTTCTGCATCCCCAATATTGGGATTACTGATATGTGCTAACATGCTCAGCATTTTTACCTATGTGATCTGAACTAAGGTCCTTGTGCTTATATGGAAAATACTTATCATACTGAGCCACATCTATTGCACCTAAATTATTTTTGTTAAGCACTCCTTTTTCCTATAATAGTTAAATTTTTGTTGTGTAACTTTCAAATGCTGTCACTCTGAAACTTAATAGGAATTTTGGTCCATGTCATGGTTCACTGTGCAGATCCTCATTCACAGTGCCAGGAGAGTAGACTGGACTTCCTTTGAACATCACCTTAATTTCTTCTTGGACAATCTATCATTCCTTTTTGTGGCCATTCACACTGTTAATTCTGGTACTTTTCTGATAACTCACAGGTATGAACACTCCTGTGGAAACGATGATTTTCTTGACAAAAGATTGGAGATATTTAGCTAAGTTAACATAATTTGAACCTTTCTGTCCATTTAAAAATCTAAGGTTAATGGCCAAATCTAGAATTCAGGTTTTCTGACTTTTATTTTGATACTTTCCTAATTTATTTTACTGACATATTGAGTTTGAGGAACTCAAGTGGTGACTAAGGAAAAATATTTGAACATGACTTAGTAGCAGCATACAAGATCTCTTGTGGGAATTGCCTTGATGGGTATGGAGGTCTCTCACATCTTCAAAAGCAATGCTGAGGATTCACAACCCAGAAGTAGATTAGAAAAAAGAGTTTGGAATAATAAAGGTCAGGAATGGGGACTTACGAGTCTAGACAATGTCTAGCAGATTTGTGATGAGGCAGAAAGTACATGTCAGGTCTTATAAACAGGTTCTATCTCATCTATAATTAGCAGATGAAGAGTGCAGATTTCCATGGCATGCAAAGCAGATAAGGTCTTTAGATGGCTAAAAATCTGCTTCATGGGACTACATTAGAATTGGCAAGGGGAAATTTTGGTTTTGCTACCAGTGTTTAAGAACTGATGGTTTTATCCAATATGAAGAAGAGAACAACATAGAACCAATGTCCAGAGGCAATGTTTGGCTCATTTACAAAATGAGGCCATACTGTTTTTTTCAGTATGTATGTCTTGTCATAATAACATACTTCAAATATGCACAAAATAAATATATATTTGTGCATAGTTGAACTTCTTTCTATCCCTCCCTAAAACCCTATTCCTTCTGTGCCTTCTTCAGAGAGGTCCCCAGTATGTGTTTTGATTCATATATTGAATTATTGTTATTTAACAAGAATTTATAAATTTGTTTGTATATGATTTAAAACTTCCTACAAATGATATTATAATATACATAGTCTTGTGCTCCCTTCTACTTTTATAATTGGTTAAAATGGATCCAACTGGTACTTACAGATTATTTATTTGCTTTTATTGCTAAAATATTTGTGGATGGATATAAAATGATTTTTACTAATTTTATTAATTTTTAAGTGAGCATTCAGAAAAATTGGTTTCATAAAAGCATTTCCATGCATACTTTATTCTTATACATCCCCCACTGCCCTCATTCATCCTGCTGTCTCCCTCTTGGTGTGCCCCCAAATAGCCTGCCTTCTTGCCTTGTTGTTGTGTGCATTCCACTAACCACCACCCTCTTTAAACCTCTACGTCTTTCACTGTTACCTTTCTAGGTTTATGATTTATACACACACACACACACACACACACACACACACACACACGCGCGCACACACTTGAATCTAAGCTTCCACATTTTGGAGAAAACATGGTACTTATTGTTTTGAGTCTGGATTATTTCATTTTAATGATCTCTAATTACATCTATTCTCTTGTGAATATCATGATTCAATTTTTTTTCTTTAGGGATGAATAAATTTACAATATATATCTGGGCATTTCCCTTACCTGTTCATCTGGTGATGGGCATTTGTGCTCATTTCATTTCTTAATTATCATGAATAGATCAACAATAAACTTACATGTGCTAGTATCTCTGTAGTAGGGTATAGAATCCTTTGGGCATCTGGTATACTTGGTCATGTGATGGTTCTGTTTTTAGTTTCTGTGAAACTACTTGACTGAATTGAACACCAATATATACATCTACCAACAATAAGTAAGGGTTCTCCTTTTCCATATCTTCACCAGAATTTCTTGTTATTTGTTTTCTTTATGATAGTCATCTGACTGGGTGAGTAGTTTTAGAAGTAGTTTTGAAGTAGTTTTATTTTTCATTTCCCTGGTAGCTAAGAATGTTGAAAATGTTTTCAAGTATTTATTGGTCATTTTTGTTTCTTTTGAGGACTGTAATTAGCACATTTATTGATTGGAAGGTTTATTTCTTTGTGAGGAGGGGTTACTTTTTTTTTACATCTCTATATATTCTATATATAAACATCTCTGTCTGATGTATATTTGGCCAATATTTTCCTACATTCTCTAGGCTATCTTTTCACATTGTTCATTATTTCGTTTACTCTACAGAAGCTTTTTAAGTTCCATGTCATCCCATTTGTCAATAATTGGAGCCCTTTTCAGAAAGTTCCTTCCTATGTCCATATTTTGAAGTTTATTACCCATCACTTTTGAAGTTTTTCATTTTATACTAAGATTTTAGAGCCCTTTGAATTTAGTTTTGTTCAGGATAAGAAATATGAATCTAATGTTATTCTTCTAATGAGGATATCTAGTTTTCTTGGTACTATTTGTTGGAGAAATTGAATACAAAAATCAACACGTAAAAATCAGTAGCTTTTCTATATATCAATAATGAATGGAGAGAGAGGGAGGGAAGGGCACAACTCTGGGAGATGTAAGGTCATCTTTGCTCATGTTTTGGCATCATTAATATTGGGAAAATGGCTATAGTACCAAAAGTGATCAAAAAAAAAAAAAAAAGCTCAATGCATTCCACATCAAAATCCTAACATAGAAATAGAAGCATAAAAGACTCCATGTAGCCAAAACATTCCTAAGTAGAAAGAATGATACCAGAGCCACCACAATATCTGATCTCAAATCATATTGTAGAACCATGATGACAAAAATATCATGGTATTGGAACAAAATAAGGCATGCAGACCAGTGGGAAAGAATAAAGGACCAATAAATATACTTCTCTACAGAAAGGTAATTTTTGGCAATGGTGTCAAAAATATACATTAGAATATAACATGATTTTAGACAATTTTACATTGATTTAATTTTGTTTCCAGTTTTTGTTTTTATTTTTGCAACTGATGCTGAAGAGAATATTCTTGGATACATTTCCATATGTAAAAGTTAATATTTCACTTACCACTTAGATAATCATAAATATAATTGGGTTACAAATTGTCTAATATCCAAGTATACAGGTATTGAATTATATTGAAAGTGGATATAATTCTTCTTTTTAATGTTTGTCATTTTATTTTATTTTATTTTATTTTATTTT
The DNA here is from genome assembly GCA_036346955.1 of Dipus sagitta. Taxonomy (NCBI): domain Eukaryota; kingdom Metazoa; phylum Chordata; class Mammalia; order Rodentia; family Dipodidae; genus Dipus; species Dipus sagitta. The sequence continues at coordinate 52,515,731 of CM070775.1, read as the reverse complement.
TTTGGGTTTTCGAGGTAGGGTCTCACTCACTCTAGCCCAGGCTGACCTGGAATTCACTATGGAGTCTCAGGGTGGCCTCGAACTCACGGCGATCCTCCTACCTCTGCCTCCCGAGTGCTGGGATTAAAGGCGTGCGCCACCACGCCTGGCTAATGTTTGTCATTTTAGAATAGAAATCTTACACATAAGAACTATTCTTATATATGATGACATTTATCTCACCTATTACCTTTACCAAGTTTATGAGTATTTCTAAGACAGACATATCACTAATATCATTACTTAGTTACTTGCTCCAATATTTTGTTTTGTTACTCTGTCTGCATTGAAGTTTTGTTTTTAGGAGAACATTGTGTAAAAAAAGTTTGCATGGATGTCTAGCACTGCCCCTACTCAGTTATAATACATTAAATACACCAGAGCAATTAGAAGAATGAGATTTTTAGAAAATGTTTTCCACTGCAGCTCAAGTAATTTAAGTCATTCTCCCACCAAATCTATGTTAGGAAAAGCCCTAAGTAACAGGCATGTGATATAGTAAAGATAATGATCAGTGTAAGCTGATAACTTCTAATGGGAATATGTACAGAGGTTTGGAATTGCATTTCATATCCAAATCCTTCAGTTTTCCAGCACTGATTATATGCAAAATACATACAGAAGGTGCTTAGCTAGAACAGGTAGTTTGAAAATATTTAAACATTTTTATCTAAACAAATGTCAAAATTTTTTTTGAAGATGAAAAATGCTAAGTATAATAAAAGTGTGTATTTATGCTCTCGGCAGCCAAATGTGCTTTTTAATGGAATTTAAATAAATGGAATTTTTATGACAAAAAGCAACAGTAAAAGCAGTGATTATGTTTTTCATAGTTCATTTGCCTTCTTTGCCCTGCAGACCTTGCGTGGAGGAAAATGAGATCCTGAGTGAAGTCTACAATGTCACTGATTCTGAAGAAGGACTCCAAGGCCCATTGATGTTTAATGACCCTTGCTGGCCCATGCAATGGGAACTGGTATGATCTTCAGAAATAGATGGCTCTTTGGCAATGTTAAGAAATATTATTTTGTCATGTTTTAATGCAGTTGACAGACACTTTTATGCACTGCCTGCTTTTATCTATTGATATTGCAAAGTGAGACAGACAACTTTTCATAAAATATTACTGTTGGCTTATTAATGAGAACAAATCCTTTTAATTTGATTACATTCTTAGGGGTTGATTTAGCCTATAAAAGATACCAATTTTTTGAAAAAAATCTAAGGCATTAAATTTGATATGTTTAAATAGATTCATTACATAGAAATGGTATTGCCAATAAAGCTTGAAGTTTTTGTTATTGAATAACAGAATATACTTTCTATTCCATCAATAATGAGATAACTCTTCTTTGAATTGATGTTAGAGCCCTGCATGATGAACTATTTTTGTAATAATTATATTGGGTATATTAAGGCCACCCAGCCTTGTCATTTGTAATGTGACTATAACAATGAAAAATGTGATAAAAGCACACTTTTTTTAGTTTAATAAATTTTTAGAAGGTTGGCACAAATACCACAAAAGATTTTAAAAGGAAATACTTGCAAAGATGACTTGGTGATAATGAAGGAGAGAAATTGAAAAACCATTAACATCCATATTTAGCATTTCATAGGTGTCTGAATGCTGTTGTTGTAGATGGGCCATTGTTGTAAAATAAGGAAAAGGTTAAGTGCATTTTATCATCTTAATGGGCATAATAAGGTGAAAAGTGGTAAGCTGGTGGCAGCTCTTTCTTTGTGGTGATCATTGGCAGTTAGCAAGCCCACTCTCTGAAAAGAGCTAAATACCCATGTTAGAAGATATCCAGTTCAATTTTATGTAGTTTCAACTCATCTTTTAAAAATAAAACAGATTTCAAAAATTCCAAGGGTGTAAAGGTGACCTAAAACTGATGTTTACAACCAGCAATTCCAGAACTGATTCAATTAATTGGAAATGAACTAATAAGTGTCAGGTGAGAGGTCTAAAGTTGAATAAGATCACACAACCCAAGACAAAAGGAAAAAGTAAAATTAAAGAAAAGGAAGGAAGGAAGGGAGGAAGATAGCAAAAGAAAAAAAAAGGTGGCATGAAATACTGGGAAAGACATTTATTTCTGTAAAATCAGCAAAAATTCAGATGCTTACTAGTTAGTTCAAGTACATTGATGGTAGTCACCACAAGAGGACCTTTTCTGTATTGATGGTAAAGAATCTCAGGGAACACGACAGGGAAAGAAGATGGAAAAGAATGACACAGAACAGATGAAAATTGAGTAATAATCATTTGACTGATAGCAATCTGAGATGGAAGTGAATCATAGAAACTATTAAGCACTAGAATCTCTAAAAGCAAAAGACCAAAATGAGACTGAGAATAACACATAGAAAGAATAATATTCTCTACATGCGCAAGAATTGATAAACTTTTTCTATAAATAATAGGGTGCATTTCAGGGCAACATAAATGTCTGTGGTATATTTGTTTTGTTTGTCAAAGTTCTTAAAAGTGTGAACACTAACATAGAGCTAAAGAAAAACAGGTTGTAGACTGATTCTACGTGTTCAGCACAGCTGACTGACAGTGGGAGTGGGGGTTGGAGATAGGACAGATGTTAAGGAGGAGGGACCATTCAGACTTAGCTGTCTTTTGGCATTTGGAGATAGTAGGTCAAGCCAGATCCATTCATTGCTGTTCCCAGATAGCACCATCCTAGAGAGGTGTCTACAAATATGGAAGTTATCTCCCCCCCCCTTTTTTTTTTTACTGAGGTAAGCTATAACACAAAATGGCAAAGAAAGACTTGCACTTGTTAATTGCAGGTTCTTTCTAAAATATATTCATAATAGCCATCTCTGCTGTGTTGCAAAATCTATTCTCTGCTTGGAATACCAAATTTATTCCAACAAAGCTTGAGCAGGGCAGATAGGTTGTCTTGACCTAGCTGGAAAATTTGAGGCTTTTTAACGATTTGAAAGAACTGAGCCACCAAACTCTTTTTCTTTCATCATGGTAGTCTCTTCACATTTTGGTTCCTGTGCCCATCTGCTTCTCACCCATCAACCTGGAGCAATCTTGTTCTATGATGCACTGTGCCCTCAACACTTGATTTGCCAATGTAATAGATACTTTCTGTTGTTTTCCTGCTTCATTCATTAGTTATAGACATGCAGCTATTCAGATAAAGCCTTCAATAGTTACACTCAGAACCTCTAACGTGGATATTATTGTTTTTCAGAATCTTCCTTTGTTGACTTTACTTTGTTCTAATCTGGATCTTCTTGTTCTACACACACACACACACACACACACACACACACACACACTAGATCAAACAGAGCAAACCCCATATATATGTAAATAACCATGATTCCTCTACTAATATTTTTCACTTATGCCTCCCAATATTAGTTTTTTGGCAAGTCTTTTCTCATATTAAAAAATTATATAGGCACTAAATCCTAAAGCACAATCTTTTTCACCTACTTGAGTTAGCTAGGCCAATTTTACTTCTTACTCCCACATCAGAGTGTTTGCACATTGTTGTATGAATGAGGGAACAAGCAAATGATTTTGTGTCTTAATGCTTGATAATTTGTGTATCCTGTCTATTAGAGAAGCAGAGGTTTAAGGAAGGTACTATGTCTTATTCATCTCTACTTTGCAAATCATGTAGATACCTGTTTTTTTAAATATCAAATAGCTAGTTTAATAAGAAAAAATTAATGCATATATAAATGTAATTGTTCATTTTTCTTCCTATTCCTTTTCTGTTCTAAATTAAAAACAAAATCTGTATGGGGACTGGGTAGATGGCTCAGTTGGGAAAACACTTGCCATACAAGCATGAAGACATGAATTCTGATTGCCTGAACCCATGTAAATGCTGTGTGCCTATAGTTCTAGTACTCACTAGGGAGCCATAGGAAGAGCCTTAGGGCATGCTGGCTACCTGGGTTAGCTGAATCAGTGAGTTCTGGGCTCAGAAAGAGACCCTGTCTCAATAGATAAGGTGGAAAGCAATTGGGCATAGCATCTGATGTAGTCTTCCGGCCTTCTAACACATGCATTCTCTCTCTCTCTTTCTCTCTCTCTCTCAAATTCTGTTTAGCAATTACCTTTTACAAATATGTAGGTGGTTCTCACCTTACAAGTAGTTTTGAGGAGAAAAATATGTAGGATCTGTTGTTCTCCCTTCTAAGTTTTGGTCTTGCTCTAACACAGATTTTCCCTGCTATGATCTACTCCTTCCTTTTGGAGTGAGAATAAATATTCTCTGTCATTGTATATTGGAAGTATTATAACTTCCTTTTTGATTTTGCAAGGTATTACCATTAAAATATTAACACGGCCTGGAATGGTTGTGTGCACCTTTAATCCTGGCACTTGAGGCAGAGGTAGGAGGATAGCTGTGAGTTCAAGGCCAACCTGGAACTACAGAGTGAGTTCAAGGTCAGCCTGAGCTAGAGTGAGATTACCTCAAGACAAGTATATAAAAGGTATTATTGGAGTCTCAGAAGAGATTTTGGATTAGGGCTTTAGCATGGTAATACTTTAGAGACACTTACAAATGAACTAAATATATTTTGCCTTATGAGTTATCTATGAGCCTTTGAGAAAAAACAGTTTGTAACATTATTATTGCAGTTGCCTTCAATTTGCTGAATAAACATCCAACCAAAGGAGCTTATGGGAGGAAAGGATTTATTTCAGGCTCATGAAATCTAGGGTAAATACCATCAGGGCAGAAGAAAGTGGCCTCAGTTTATCATACATCAGTATAGCAGAGAGAGAGAGAGAGGGAGAGAGAGAGAGAGAAGAGAGAGAGAGAGAGAAGAAACAAACAGAAAACAAACAAACAAACAAAATAAAAAGGCAGCAAATAGGAACAGCCAGCAGCAGAAAACTGCTCTTTTCACAACTTAGGGCTGGACTACAAGGTTCACCCGCAGTGATATAGCTCTTCCCCAGAACGGCTCTACCCACCTGAGACTTAAGTTGCAAGTTCCATCTTAATAAAAAATGCTTGAGTCTATGGGGCCATACATTCAAAACACCACAATTATGATTTAAATTGCTGATTTTTGTGTTGCAAGTCTACAAAAAAAGGTGTAATGAGTGATTGAGTAAACTTGAAGGGATTTTAAAACACCATTGAACACTCCTCTGGATGCATCCTTGATGGTGTTTACTGAAGAGGGGCCACATGCCTCGAATGTGGGCACACAATCCTATGGGCTGGAGTCTTGGACTGCAAAATAAAGAGAAAGTTAACCAATAATCAGCATTCATCTCTCTCTACCTACTGACTGTGGACACAGTATGACCAGCTGCCATACTCTTGCTATTAGGTCTTTCTTGGCATAATGAACTGTGAGTTAAAATAAATCTTTTCTTATTTAAGCTACTTCTTCTGATATGGTATTGTCATGATAAAAATCTTTGTATGAATTTAAAGCTATTTTATGCCTAAAATTTTACTAAAATGTAGATAAAATTTAAGTTTCATATCATGTTTTCTCAAATGCTAAGTTCTAATGACAAAAATATTTAAGATCTCGAAGTATATTTTTAGAAAATGCTAAGTATTCCTTCCCATCTAGACCAAGTAAAGAGATGACTATTTTCTTTAGGGTCAGTAGGAAAAAAAAATTTATTAGATCTCAAAACTGAAGACATCAATAAGAAAAGTAATGTCTCTATACTTCTTGAGAAATAATCTCATGTTTTGCCTTATACTTCAATTCAGAAGTTATTATTTTTTATTTACAAGAGAGAGGGTAAGAAAGAAAGAAAGAATGGGCACACCAGGGCCTTCAGCCTCTGTAAAAATCTTCAGATGCTTGTGCCCCATCATGCACATGTGAGACATTGCACACTTGCATCACTGTGTGTCTGGTTTACGTGGGATCTGGAGATTCAAAGATGAGTTTTTAGGCTTCACAGGCAACTGCTTTAACAGCTAACTAGTTCTGTAGCTCTCAGAAATTAAGTTTGACAAACAGAAGTATTATGTTTGTATGTGCACATTTTCTCTTTAAGACAACAGAGAAGATGGCTTAAAGTGGGTTATAAAATGGATTTTTATAGGTAGAAGTATATCAGATCACTCTTAGAGGTCAGTGTATACTACTCCAATCTCTGTGGCAATTCAGAGTTCACAGCAGAGGCTGGAGAACCAAGACAACTACGATGCCAAGAGAAGTTTTGCTTGTGACTTGAAAAAGAAAAGGAAATGTTTGACTTAAAAACTATGCATTATTTTGGAGTAGTTTTAGGTTCTAAGACAAATTGAGGGGAAGGTACCATGATTACATCCCACCCCAATGTAGTTTTTGAGGCTACTCTAGAGTCTTGTAAGTGATCTTTGTGGCTTTTTGGAACAATTTCAGTAACACTAAAGTTCACGGGTCACAAGCACAATAACACTCTGGTTTCCCATCAAATTGTGTAAATCCTTCTCTTTACAAACATAATAGCAGATATAATAATAATGAAAACAAGTTTTAAACAATAAAAGAATAACCAAAATGTGATTTAAAAAGACATGAAGTGAACATATATTGGGAAAATGGTGCTGTTAGATTTGTTTGATGCTACATTGAAATAATCACTAAATTTATCAAACAACAACAAACATATCTGAAAATTGCTGTGAGGCAAAGCACAGTGAATGAGAGATGTCAGTGCTGCACAGATTGCTCAGCACTTAAGGCACTTGCCTGCAAAACCTAAGGACCTGGGTTTGATTCCCCAGTACCAACATACAGCCAGATGCACAAAGTGGCACATGCATCTGAAGTTCATTTGTGGTGGATAGAGGTACTGACATGCCCATTCTCTCTGTCTCTCTCCCTCTCTTCCTCTGTCTCCTTGAAAATAAATACATAAGTTAAAAATGTGAGATGTCTGTACAGTTATATTTGAATTCAAGGATTCAACATAAGAAATTCAGAGATGGCAATCAGACTAAATCAGTGATATAATTTAGGAAAATGGGGGAAAAAGTTTGCAGGTGTGGGAAGTTGATGACTCATTTCTTCTTTGAATCAGTAACCAAAGTTTTATTGTTCTTCTGTAAATATTTATTTATTTATGTGTGTGCACACACATGCATATTTATGCAACAGGATCTCTTGCTCCTGCAAATGGATGCCAGGTGCTTACTCCACTTTTTGCATCTGGTGTTGAGTGGTTGCATAGAGAATTGAACTGGGCTGCCATGTTTTACAAGTTCCTTTAACTGCTGAGCCATCTTCTAGCCCTCTTGTATTATTGATCTAAATGAGAACAATTACAGAAGTTAGGGATAAATAGAATTCACATTAAAGTAAACTAATGAATGAGTGTGTATTTATGAACTAGAGACATTGGTGTGACATTTATAGAATTATATAATTAATACTTACTGAAAATATAAGGACAAATTCAAAAGTTTAGAATACTTGGAAATTTCAGCATTGGTGATGTTGTTGCATAACCATTGGAAACCAGAAAACAATGGAAATATATCTTCAAGGTGCTGAAAGATAATTACTAACAACCTACAATTCTATTGTAGAAAAATGGTATCTTTCAGGAATAAAGGCAATGTGCATTCAGTTTCAATCAGGAAACCTAAGAAGTCTTTATCATTGCCTCATTCATGTTATAGCACTTACCAAAAAGTTACAACATATGAAATTTTTAAATGTTATCTCTTGCACAGGATAACTGTCCATCTGTAAAGATAATTTACCTTTGCTTCTGTCAGCCAGCCAGAAAAACTAGCAGTCTGGGATCACCTTAAGCCAAGCACAGTTATCGAGATGAATCAAAGCTGGGCATCAGTTCCCAAGAGAAAGAACTGCTTGTGACTCACCCTGACTCCTAGCAAAAGAGCTACTTCTCTCTTGAGATTTTGAGCCAACGTTTCAGGAACTGCAGATGTCCTCAGGGAAAAAGTAGGCTCACTTGCCAAGACTCTTGTCTGGGTTTCAGTTTCTCCCAGATCTTGGCCTTCAGAGCTCTCCAATGCATTCAAGCATTTGAATATTTAGCTTGTTTTTCTAGTGTATTTAGCAAGACTGTTAGTAGGAATTACTTAATCCTCTAGTACCAAAAATAGAAGTCTAAAGTTTATGCTATGTAAATAGCCAAGAAACAAAACTTCAAAAATGTAAATCCCCTTAAGACCATCATCTAAACAAGTAGGGCTATCATACTGAAATTGTCCTGCTATGCTCTTTGGCCAGAATTGTACCAAGATTTTTTTCTGAATGGAAAGCCATTTATTTTAAAAGTGAAACATTATTTTTCTTAAAAAATCTTTTTTGATTAATGACCATAATTTCTTTCCATTGGATTTTCAAGTTCTGTTTATTCTGTTGCCATGACATAACAGAAAGGGCCACATATTGAAAGCAGTCCACATGCCTACCCATAGAGTGTCAACATTTTTATCATTTCCATATGGTAAGCTGCCACTTGTGATGGAAACATTTGAATGGATTTTTTTCTGATTAAAAAGCAAATATTTATCCAATAAAGAAGAACATACAGAGTAAAAGCATTGCCTTATAGCCTTTCCCCTACATGTGATCATTATTATGAGCTCTTTATTGTAGGTTCCTTTACATATTATTGTACTGTGTTGTATGCAAGTTATGTTTATATTTAAACATACTTAAAATTTCCAAATAAGGATGTAGTTGTGCCATTAATACTCTTTCTATATTTCCTCTCACAAATGTCTCTTTGTATATACATTTGTCCTTCTTAGTTAATGTGGATTAACTCATCCAGCAATGGTTTGGCATTTCATATTTGAACAATGGCTTTTTGGTTATCTTCAAGTAGTTTTCATTTTACTCTTTTTACAACATGGCTCTTGAATCCAGGCTGGACTCTATCCTGGTGCAATGAGTGAATTTTGATCAGGGTGCTCACACAGGTGGCAGCCTGTGAGGTGAGACTTCTTGGTAGGCAGCTGGGGAGCCTGTGATGCAGTCTTCAGATGCTGAGAATGCTGGAAGATTATGATCCATGTGAAGGAGGAAGGGAAGGTTAGGGCTTGCTATGCTATGGCCTCCAGCATGGCTACCAGTGCTCTTTGATTTGTTTCTCATACAATATACCTCAGCACAATCATTTCTCTGATTTTCACTGTTAGGAACTTAGGGATATCATAAGCAGTTTCAAACCTACAGCTGCCTGCTGGAAAGGAGAAGGAAATAGTGATTGATGGTTAGTGTGTGAGAGGAATTCACAGGGGTTTGTTCATGTTTTTATTTTTATTTTTTGGCTTTTTCTTTGGATTTTTTGAGGTGGTCTAAAGTTAGATGGGGCTTGAAGACACTACCCTACCTCCCTTTTTAAATTTTAATTCTTTTTTATTGACAACTTCCATAATTGTAAACAATATCCCATGGTAATTCTCCCCCTCCTCCTACTTTCCCCTTTGAAACTCCCCTCTCCATCATATCCCCTCCCCCTCTCAATCAGTCTCTCTTTCAATTTGATGTCATGATCTTTTCCTCCTATTATGATGGTCTTGTGTAGGTAGTGTCAGGCACTCTGAGGTGTATATGTTCTAATAGTATGTTCCTACATTTTTTGAATTTCTCTGGTATCTGTTGTGATGGTGCCTTTTTCATCTCTAATTTTATTGCGTCTTTTCTCTCTTTCTTTATCAATCTTGTTTATCCTTTCAAAGAACCAACTCTTTGTCTCATTGATTCTTTGGATATCCAGGCCATTTTGAGTCTAGAAGAGCACGTTGTAAGGAGTCTTACCCTTCCTTTGGCTCTTACATTCTTTCTACCACCTCTTTTACAATGAACCATGAGCCTTGGAAGATGTGATAGAGATATTTCAGTGATGAGCACTCCTCTGTCACTTCTTCTCAGCACCATGGTGCCTTCTGAGGTCAAGGTCACTGCCATCTAAAAAGAATAGCTACTCTAACCCAAAGTGAGAGTCGCATTAATATATGGGTATGAATGTTCCTTTAATCAATATAAACTGACCTTCCTTATCTTTCCTAACCAATGTTGGTCTGAAGTCTGCCTTGTCAGATGTTCAGATAACAACATCCTCTGCTTGCTTTTTAGGCCTATTTTTCTGAAACACCATTTTCCAACCTTTTCTCCTAAGATAATGTCCTTCCTTTGTATGGAGGTGAGTTTCTTGGAGGAAACAAATTGAAGGATCCTGCTTTTTAACCAAGTCTGAAAACTTGTGTCTTTTGATTGGGGCATTGAGGCCTTTGATATTAAGAGTTATTATTGTAAGGTGTGTGTTTATTTTTACCATTTTTCTTATTTTGTAGTTCTTCTGGTTTTACCTTTTCTCTCTTGTTTTTGCTAGTATTTGAGTATGGTTTGTTTGTTTTTTTCCAGCTTCCTTATATATGTGCCTTGCTTTGTCTTTATCATGGAGGATCCTGTCAAATATTTTCTGTAGATCTGGTTTTGTATTCAAGCATTCTTTTAGCCTGCTTTTATTGTGGAATGTCCTTATTTTTCCATCTATTTGAATGTATAGATTTGCAGGATAAAGCAACCTTGGTTGACAGTTGTTGTCTTTCAGAACTTGGAATACATCATTCCAAGCCCTCCTGGCTTTTAAAGTTTGTATTGTATAATCTGCTGTGATCCTGATGGGCTTGCCTTACTTGATTTTTCTCTCTAACTGCTTTCAATTTATTTTCTTTGGTTTGTATGTTTGGTTGTTTAATTATAATATGGCAAGGAGAGGTTCTTTCAAGGTTTTGTCTGTTTGTTTTCTAAAGGATTCCTATATCTGCATTGGCATCTCTTTACCAATTTGGGGGAAATTTTCTTCTATGATTTTGTTGAAAACACCTAGTATGCCATCGGAGTGAAATTCTTTTCCTTCTACTATACCCTGAATTCTTATGTTTGAACTTTTCACAGTTTCCCAAGTATCTTGAAATTCCCATTCATACTTCCTATGAGTTTTTCTTTATCTTTGTTGGACTGCCTTAGATCTGCCACTTTGTCTTCTATTTTAAATATTCTGTTCTCTCCTTCATCCATTATACTGTTGAGACTTTCTAAAGAGTTTTCTATTTGACTTACTGTGTTCTTCACTGCTAGTATCTCTGACTGGTTTATCTTTATTATTTCTATTTCCTTATGTCTTGTATTGACTTCTCCTTATTTCATTAAATTGGTTTCCTGTGTCTTCTTTGATTTCTTTGATCTCCTGTTTGATATCTTTGAACATATTTATAATCATTCTTTTGAAATCTTTCTCGGGCATTTTCTCTAAATCAGTCTCATTGGAGGTCAATTCTGATATATTAATACTTTTTGGTGGATTTATATTGTCTTGATTTTTTGTGTTTCTTGTAATATAATGTAGAGATTTTTGCATCTTGGGTTAATTAATTGCTTGGATTTTCTAATTATCTGCAGCATTATTAGATGTATCAATTAATCTGATGTTATATATCCTCAGGGTAGGAGCTTAAGTTTCTAGGTATGGCTCTTAAGACTCTCAGAGTAACCACAAAAGTGACCCTAGGTGTTGGGTTTGCCTGCTATGCGAGTATTCAAGAAGGCTGAGTGGAACAAAATACAGGCAGATTCTAAAATTTAACTAAACAATGTACACATTCAATGAAAAACAGCACAGAGTATTTATGCCTCTTGCATAGGTATTATGACAACCAGATCCTCTAACAAAGTCACACTCCCTAAGGGTGTGTGTTGCCCCAAACCCTTAATCCTATAAACTGGGAGGCTAAGATTTTTGGTCTATAGAAGTTTCCAAGTCAGCTTGTGACCAGTGAGACCTTTCCTCAATGGACAGAGGAAACAAAGGCACTATAAATCAGGAAGCAACAAATGACAAGTCCAAAATATAGCTTATTTAAGAATGGCAAATCCTACCATCCATCAGGTTTAACATATAATTTACCCTAACATGGAAGGTACAATTAGCACTTCTAATTCAAGCCTATATACCAGGCTTATTTGGTGGATACTGACCTGGTGTAATCCCATTTGCCTTCTGGGATGGCTTTGGTCTCAATTATTCTGTGCGCCTGTTTGGGTTCCTCTTTGCTGTGCTGTGGGCTCAGGTAGGCTGGCTGGGTCAGTGGTTCGCTGCTCTGATTGCCTGTGCTGGATGCTGCGTAGGTGAGCTCCCTTCCCCAGGTCCTTGGTGCTTTCTGGCACCTGTGCTGGTGGTGGGGGAGGGGAGGCTGTGGATGGTGGGTGAAGTTCTCCCACTGGTCCTTGTGGTCCTCTTCCTCATGAGCTACTCTGTTGGTCCCTGCCATCCTCCCTTCACATTTCTAGTTTGTGCTGCTGGAACTGCTTCTGCCTGCTTCTGTGGTTGCTAGAAACTCTGAATCTCTCCTACTTCTCTGCTGCAGTTGATAATTTCTTATATACTTCATTTTTAGTAGAAGAGTGTATTTTGGGGGGGGGGTTCTCCCCTAGGATGCTTAGGAGAGTTTCCTATGCTGCAATCTTAACCAGAAGTTCCCCTACCTCCCTTTTTTATTCACCTTTATTCACCTAACTTCTCTTATTGAAGAACACTATGGTCAAAAACAAACCAGTTATTAAAACTGCAGTAAGAAAGAAGTCAAAATTGGGGGAAGAAAAGCCCTTCTTGGAGACAGACTTGTCACAGAGATATAGTTGCTCCATGTTCTGCTATGGGGACCTTGAAAATTCCCTTAGTTCTTTTAGGCAAACTTATCCACTCAGCTGAGATTTTTATCCTTTGCCAATGCTGAATAACAAGCTCATTCACTATCAGTCTTTCCTTATTTGAATCTCCACAATGCCAGGAAAGAAAGTGCTTCTTGATCACTGATGCTGTCTATACTCAGGAAGGCTGATTGCTTTTCTATTTCCATCTTGTAAATGGAAGGACACTATACACCCAAATCATTACTTGAGTGAATTATTGGTCCTTTAAGATTTGATGTATAGAATAAAATGAACATACTGAATGTCAGGGACATTGGCAGGGATGGTTTTACTTGGCATATTTCTGATGCAGGTCCTTGACATTTTTGTTATCCTTCAAGGAATCCAGGTTTGTGGGTTGGTGTCAGGAATAGCTCATTAGATAGGCAGATAAAGGTGTACAAATCATAAAATAATAACATATTAGAAAAATATGTTTTATGTTTAGTTTTATAAAGAACAGTCTCAGTAATAAATTATTGTGTGGACAGTGTTAAAACATGAGAGGGTCCTTTTTAGATCCTAGAGAATTATTGATGTTTATGAAAGAAGCTTTACTCTGAGTCATTAAGGATTGTGAACATATTATATTTGTGAGACTGACTTTATAAATTGGTTACCTTGCAAGTTCTTATTTGTGTTTGGATAGAGTTTGAGTAGATGCTTCTAAAGGAGGTAAAAGAGTTATGTTGGAGCCGGGCATGGTGGCGCATGCCTTTAATCCTAGCTCTCAGAAGGAAGAGGTAGGAGGATTACCATGAGTTCAAGGTCACCCTGAGAATAGTTAGTGAATTCCAGGTCAGCCTGAGCTAGAGTGAGACCCTACCTCAAAAAACAAACAAACAAACAAAGAAAAGAGTTACGCTGGCAGCTTAATGAATGATTTCCACACATCCTTTCAAGCACCGTGTTGTTTTGTTTCACAGTCTAGCTCCCCATTTGATGTCATATTTTTCCATGTGATCTTATGCAAATTACTTATTTAAATATTTAAGCATATTTTAAAACTTTTTTTTCTTTTTTTCTTTATTGGTTAGTTTTGTATTCAGCAAATACAGTCAGTTTGGAACCATTATTAGGCTCATCCGTGACCTACCCCTTCCCCTTAGCCCCTCCTTGTTGAGGTATATGGGTCATGCATTGTGGAGTTAGCCCACAGTTATGGCTAAGATAAATGTCTCTGCATATCATGACCCAACATGTGGCTCTGACATTCTTTCTGCTCCCTCTTCCGCAAAATTTCTCTGAGCCATGTTGGATTCAGTTTTGGTCTGCTTCAGTGATGAGGTGTTGGAGGCCTCTCGGGCTCTGGCTCTCTGATTTGGTAGGAGTTGATTTTTCTCTGTGTTGATCTCCTTCCCCCTTCTGCTGGTATCCAGTTCATCAGGAAAACAGCACCTTTGCTTGTTTCACCAATTTTTCTTAGTTTCAGCTGGGGGCCCTTTTGAGGTATGATGGGGTGTCTCTCTCCTTAGTTATCCATTCTTCTATTGATGGACATCTGGGTTGATTCCAGCTCTTAGCTATTACAAATTGAGCTGCCACAAACATGGTTGAGCAAATCTCTCTAGCCTGTGGTTTGAAGGTTTTAGGGTAGATGCCCAGTAAGGGAATAACTGGGTCAGTTGGTATCTCTACACTCAGCTTTTTCAGAAGTCTCCATATTGCTTTCCAAAGTGGTTGTACCATCCTACATTCCCACCAACAGTGGATGAGTGTTCCTACTTCACATCCTCACCAGCATTTATTTTTATTTGATTTTTTGATGTTTGCTATCCTTATTGGGGTAAGGTAGAATCTCATAGTTGTTTTAATTTGCATTTCTCTGATGATTAGGGATGCTGAACATTTTCTTAAGTGTATGTTTGCCATTTGTATTTCTTTCTCTGTGAACTGCCTGTTCAGCTCTTTGCCCCATTTTGTGAGTCGGGTGTTTGACTTCTTACTGTTTAGAGTTTTGAGTTCTTTGTAGATTCTAGAGATTAGGCCTCTATCAGTTGGATAACCCGCAAATATTTTCTCCCATTCTGTGGGTAATCTATTGGCTTTGCTTATTGTATGCTTGTCTGTAAACAAACTGTTCGGCTTCATGTGATCCCATTGGTTGAGTTACAGTTGAAGTCTTTTTTCCATTCCTATATCACGGAAAGTACTTCCTAAATTTTCTTCCAGTAGTATTCATCTTTCTGGTCTTATATTGAGGTCTTTGATCCATTTGGACTTGAGTGTAGTGCATGGTGAAATGTGTGGATCAAGTTTCAGTTTCCTGCATATGGTTATCCAGTTTGTCCAGCACCATTTGTTGAAGATGCTGTCTGTTTTCCAACCTATATTGTTTGGGCCTCTATCGAATATCAAGTAACTATAGTTGCTTGACCCAAAGTCCGGGTCCTCAAGTCTATTCCATTGGTCTATACTCCTGTTTTTATGCCAGTACCATGCTGTTTTTATTACTATGGCTTTGTAATATAGCTTTAGATCAGGTATGGTGATGCCTCCACGGGTATTTCTTTTGCTGAATATGTTTGGATATGCGAGGCCTTCTGCCTTTCCATATGAAATTTGAGATCATTTTTTCTATCTCTGTGAAGAACACTGTAGGGATTTTAATTGGAATTGCATTAAATCTGTATATTGCCTTTGGTAAGATTATCATCTTCACAATGTTAATTCTGCCTATCCAGGAACATGGGAGGTCTTTCCGTTTTCTCAAGTCCTCCTCAATTTCTTTTTTGAGTGTTTTTATGTTTTCGTTGTATAGATCTTTCACTTCCTTGGTTAACGTTATTCCAAGGTATTTTATTTTTTTTGTTGCTATTCAAAATGGGACTATGTCCCTTATTTCTTTCTCTGTATTTTTGTCATTTGCATATAGGAAGGCTACTGATTTTTGTGCATTGATTTTGTGTCCTGCTACTTTGCTATAGGAGTTAATCACCTTCAGGGGTTTTGCGATGGAGTCTCTCGGGTCTCTTACATATACAATCATGTCATCAGCAAATGGAGCTAATTTAACTTCTTCCTTTAAAAATTGTATCCCTTTTATTTCCTTCTCCTGTCTTATTGTTTGAGCTAGGACTTCCAATACTAAATTGAAAAGTAGAGGTGAGAGTGGACAACCCTGTCTTGTTCCTGATCTTAATGGGAATTCCTCTGGTCTCTCTCCATTAAGTATTATTTGGGTCTTCAAAGCTTTATTATTGCCTTTATTAGGTTAAGATATGAACCAACCATGCCAATTCTCTCCAATGTTTTGATCATGAAGTGATGTTGTATCCTGTCAAAGGCCTTTTCTGCATCTATCGAAATGATCATGTGGTTTTTATGTTTAACCTTGTTTATGTGTTGTATTACAGTGACAGATTTCCATATGTTGAACCACCCCTGTGTTCCTGGGATGAATCCCACTTGGTCAAGATGGATAATGCTTTTGATGTGTTGTTGGATTTGGTTGGCGAGGATTTTGTTCAGGATCTTTGCATCTAAATTCATCAGGGAAATTGGCTGGTAGTTTTCTTTTCTTGTGGCATCTCTGCCTGGTTTTGGAATTAGGGTGATGCTAGCTTCATAAAAGGAGTTGGGTAGCTTTCCCTGTTCACCAATTCTGTGGCACAGTTTGAGGAAGATTGGTTTGAGTTCTTCTATGAAGGTTTGATAGAATTCAGCCTAGAAGCTATCTGTTCCTGAACTCCTTTTTTGTGATGTTTTTCATTAATTTTTCAATCTCCTTGAGTGTGATGGGTTGATTGATGTGATTAATCTGCTCTGTGTTTGGCTTTGGTAGATGGTATGCTACCAGGAATTTATCCATCTCCTCCACATTATCCAGTTTTGTGGAGTAGAGGTTTTTGAAATAAGTCCTGATGATTCTCCCAATTTCATTTATGTCTGTTGTGATCTCTCCTTTTTCATTTTGAATTTTGTTAATTTGAAGCTCCTTGGTTTTTTTTTTTTTTTTTTTTTTTTTGCTTGATCAGATTGGCCAGGGGTTTATCAATCTTGTTTATGTTTTCAAAGAACCAGCTCTTTGTTTTGTCAGTTGTCCTAATTGTTTCCTTGGTTTCCAATTCATTAATTTCTGCTCTGATTTTAATTATTTCTTTCCTTCTGGAGCTCTAATATAAGTGATCTATGGTTTTGTTGAACTCTCTTACATCCCTGTTGAGTTTCTGTTTGGATGATCTGTCTATTACTGATAATTGTGTATTGAAGTCCCCAGGTATGATGGTGTTGGTGGTTATTTCGGTTTTATTGTCAATTAGGTTTTGTTTTATGAACTGTGGTGCCTCTGTGTTTGGTGCATACAGATTTATGAATGTAATATCCTCTTGATGGATCGTTCCCTTGATAAGTAGGAAGTGGCCTTCTTTGTCTTTTTTGATTAGTTTTGGTTTGATTTGAAGTCTATTTTATCTGATATTCATACAGCTATGCCTGCTTGTTGCTTATTCCCATTTGCTTGGAATATTTTTTTCCACCCTTTCACCCTGAGGAGGTGTCTGTCTTTAGTGGTGAGGTGGGTTTCTTGAAGGCAACAGATTGAGGGGTCTATTTTTTTGAACCTTTCTGTTAGCTTGTGTCTCTTGATGGGTGAATTAAGGCCATTAATATTTGGGGTAATGACTGTGAGATTTGATTTGATCCTTGCCATATTGTGATGGTAAATGTGGGTTGGTGATTTCATGGACTTTGAAGATTTTGTGCCTACTCTGAGTTTGGTTGTTGTGATCTGGTTCTTGTAGGCAATTGAGTTTGATGATTTGTTTCTTCTCTGTGGAGAATTTCCTGAAGTACTCTCTGTAGGTTTGGTTTTGTGTTCATATGATTGTAAAGCTGAGTTTTGTCATGGAATATTTTTCTTTCACCATCTATTATAAGGGATACTTTTGCTGGGTAGAGTAGTTTGGGTTGGAAGCCATAGGTTCTTAGACTTTTCAGTGTTTCATTGCAGGCTCTTCTAGCTTTCAGGGTTTCCATTGAAAAGTCTGAAGTAATTCTGATAGGGTTTCCTTTGAAAGTGGTGTGCTGTTTTTCTCTATCTGCTTTTAGGATTTTCTCTTTGGTGTCAATGTTTAGAGTCTTAATGACAATATGTCTTGGAGAGTTTCTCCTTTTGTCTAGCTTGTTTGGAGTTCTGTTGGCTTCTTGTATCTTGATGGGCCTTTCTTTTAAGAGACTGGGGAAGTTTTCTTCAATTATTTTGTTAAATAAGTTCTCCCTTCCTTTGGTCTGAATTTCTTCAATGATCCTGATATTAGGACGTTTAAGTGTATCTCACAATTCCCTAATGTTCTGTTCACAGGAACTTTTGAACTTACTGAAATTTTTGAACTTTCTGTTTCTTCCATCTTGTCTTCCAGATCAGAGTTTCTATCCTTCACTTGGCTGACTCTATTCTTTTTTTTTTTTTTTCTTTATTAGTCAGTTCTGTATTCAGCAAATACAGTCAGTTTGGTACCATTATTAGGCTCATCCGTGACCTACCCCCTCCCCTTGGCCCCTCCTTGTTGAGGTATACGGGTCATGCATTGTGGAGTTAGCCCACAGTTATGGGTAAGCTAAATGTCTCTGCATATCATGACCCAACATGTGACTCTGACATTCTTTCGGCCCCCTCTTCCGCAAAATTTCCCTGAGCCATGTTGGGTTCATTTTTGGTCTGCTCCAGTGATGAGGTGTTGGAGGACTCTGAGGCTCTGGCTCTCTGATTTGGTAGGAGTTGATTTTTCTCTGTGTTGATCTCCTTCCCCCTTGTGCTGGTATGCAGTTAATCAGGAAAACAGCCCCCTTGCTTGTTTCTCCAGTTTTTCTTAGTTTCAGCCGGGGCCCTTTTGAGGTATGATGGGGTGGCTCTCTCCTTAGGATCTACATCTATCTGAAAAAGAGAAGCAGATTCTCCAATGGAGAGTAAGTTAGCACCAGGACAAATGAGATAACCCTTACTTTTTTTTTTTAATAGAGAATTTAATACGTGTAGGCCCTCTTGTAGCCCACAATTAATCGTAGCTTGATATTGGAGAGTGGGTTTACGTTTGTATCTGGTTCTGACTTGTTTCCCAGCTCCAGCTATGGGTCCCATACCAGTGAGGGGATCAGTTTGGCTGACTCTATTCTTGAGAGCTTCTAGAGAGTATTGGACTTGTTCAATTAAGTTTGCATTTTCTTTTACTTTTCTATGTATAATTTCCATCCCTCTGTCAAGCTCCCTTTTCACATCATTTTCTGATTTTCTTGATGATTCTAGGAATTCATCCTTGCATTTCTTTATGTCTTCATTTAGCATGGCCAGCTGATTTTTAACATCTTTTTTTTTTCACTCTCCCTCAAATCTCTTAAATGTCTTTGAACACCTTCCAATTTCTTATCTATTCGTTCTAGTTTAGTGATGGCAGCATCCACATGATTATCGGTCCTTTGTTGCTTTCCTGCAACTTTTTCCAGTAGGTTAGTCAGGTTTGCATTGCTCATAGCTTCAATTTGGTGTTCTGATCGTAATGGTTCTTCTATGTTTTGGTTAGATGTATTCATATTAGGACTGGTGATCTAACTGGATTTTCTTGCATTTGATTTTTCATGTTATTTCTTTTGCACTGTGGTCTGCCCATGACCATGTATGGGCACGTACGTGGGTGGATCAGCCTGGGCTCAAGCACAATGGGAATCTGAGGCAGCCTGGGGCAGTTGCCAAGCAGTCTGGGCTTTAGCTCTCACTTGCCAATGCCGCCTATCTACTGCCTGGCAGGGGCGCCAAAGTTGCCTGAATTCTCAAGTGGTAATGTGCCAAAGCTGCCTGCATTCAAGCTAGGAGTGACACTGAGGCACCAAGCACTGAAGGAGCCCGAACTCTGGCTGGGAACACTGGGACCCGGAAGCAGTCTGCGCTCCCCCACCACAGGAGAATGGTGGCTGGCCAGCGTGGCAGAGAGGTAGGGGATGCCACCTGAGCTGGCGCAAGCAAGAGACACAGTCTGAGCTTTTGTGGCAGTTGCTGTGGGACTGGGCTCACTCAGTAAGTGGGCGAGTGGCCGAGTGTGTGGAGCATTCTAAGCTTCTACACGCAGGGATCCATCAGCACGCGGTGGCAGAGGTGGTGTTGTGGACAGGGCAGTTATTTGGGGGAAGGGGTGGGCTACCCGCCCGCGAGGGGATCCCCGGTTCCCTGTTTCTCCCACCTCTGTGCCCTCCCACTGACAATCTATTGGAGATTTCTCTCCCCTAAAAGCTCCAATGAACCCTTTATATCTTGCCTTTCTTTCCCCGGGATTTGCAGCACATCTAGGCAGTCGCCATCTTGGCCGGAAGTTCTGTTTTAAAACTTTTAATGAGGTCAGTAGGCCACTCTAGTGCCATAGCCACTGTTGCACCTTGCCTTGTTCTTAGCCCTTTCCTCAGTTGTTGAACTGTCTGCTGCTCTTCGAGCTCCCACCCACTGACTTTCTGGTTCTCCACCTACCCCAAAATCTGCACGCTGATAGCTGCCTTTGGCTGATGGAAGTCATCCATCCAGGAAGACTGTAACACTCCTTGCCCCCACCCCACCCCCAGCAATGGAAAGTAGACCATGTCTCACTGCTACAAGGAGAGAAAAGTCTAGCTTTTTTTGTCTCAATCAGTATAGCTATATGTTGAGAGTCATATTCCAGGTTCTCTGAAATCAAAATGGATCAGGACAAGGCTAGAGTTTATCTGACACTACATTCTTGATCAGCTCTTTCTCCTCCATGATTCTATCTTACTCTTACCCTATAAATACTATAGATAGTCATAAAGAGATCCTATTCAATAGAGAATTAGAAAGTTTGGATCTGTTTCTGGAGAAACTGGCCTAAGCCAGTACTAAAAGTGATCTTTAAAGCAGATTCTAAGAATGGGAAACTTGAAGACTAGTTTGCCAAAAATCCCTCTCACTGATGTTGGATCTAGTTTTCAAACCCTCTGGCATGTAGCCACAGTGTAGTTTCTAAGGCTACAACTGTAGTCAGCTTATGTGGGGCATCAGTAGAAGGTGCACATTTGAAAGGCACAATAGAAATGTAAGACGTAAGGACTGTGAAATTGAGAAGCTGTTTCTGAATTCCACTGATGCTTCTTCAATGCTAAGAAATTACCCACCCACAGCAATCAATCACTGATTTAGAGCCAAATATGAGAAACATTTAAAGAGACTGTCATCACTTGAAGCTGAAACACAGAAAAACTGGAGAGCTGTTTTATAATTAAGGTGTAGGACTTAACTATGAAAGTCATAGGAAACAAGATGAAGCTCAATACTCAGACCTAGAAAGTCTTACATGGTAAAGTCAAATCCCTGAAAGATTAAAAAAATAAACAAAAATAAAAAACAACAACAACAACAACAACAAAAAATCCATGAAAACTCAGGTTAGTGATATCAGTGTCTCCAGATTCCCCTAAGGCAATAAAATGTTCCCCTTGGCTAAAAGATAGTGTTTCTTTCATTCTTGCTTCAAGGTAAGAGAGAAGCCTCCAATGAGGCAACAAGGTGCTAATATGTTGAATTGCTTACTAAAAGGTTTGGGACCTGATACAATCACTGGGGACCCTACACAACTAGGGTTGCAGGTGATCAGGAGGTACTGAGTTATCTCAATTGGTTGTTCTCAGTCAGGTACAACTAGGGTTGCATTTCATCATAATTAATTTTGGAAAGTACCTGGCTGCCAAGAAAAGGGAGAAATTATATGACTAAAGAGTTATGGGAATAGACTACAAGTATAAGAGTAATGTATAGAATGAATAGACCCTCTAGGAATAGATTATTATGGGGCTGCATCATGTTGACAGGTGGGCTATAAAGCTGAACAAGAGAGCATGTCGATATGAGAACTGCCTTGTGTGGCAGAGAACTAAATGCATTGAGAATGGTTCTTCTACACTGTGTGGGAGGTCCTTAGAAGCTTGAAGAGCAATGCAACTTAACGTCAGACTATCTTCCCATTAAATGGAGTAGAGAAGAAAGACTGTGGTGCTGGTGGTAGGCTGGTGGAAGTGATCAAAGATTTAATGAAGTAAATCTCTTTCAAAAGGATTGACTGGGCCATGGCAGCAGAGGGGAAAGATAGCTGGGGCCAGTCCACAGTGGGCGTGGACTGTGGAGCAGCTGCCTAAGAAGACATTATCAAGTTTCTGCAGGTTCATGGTTCAGATTCGTCTCTTGCAGAGCATAAATTATTAGGAAACATTAAAAATGTAGCTAAAACAGCTAATAAGTACCATTTTGTTGCAACCTATAACCATCCTTTTGGAAGTAAGCATTTCAATGGTACTGAAAGTCTAGATAAAATGTCTAAGCAAGTGAAAAATGTGAAACTTACTGAGGATAAACCCAAAAACATGAAGTCTGGGGAGATTTTGGATGAATATCCACCAAAACATACAAAATTTGTTCTTAAGAAAGACTAGTACACAGGAACACTACAGGATGAGACTGTTTTTGATACTAATATTCAAACAAGCTCAAAGAAGAAGAAAAATGCCAAGCCTTAAGTTTTAAGGTTGGAATAGGCAAGGTTATCAGTGGCTGAGATGAAGCAGTCTTGACTATGAATAACTGAGAAAAGGCTCAACTAGAAATTGAACCAGAATTGGCTTATGGAAAGAAAGGACAGCCTGATGCCAAAATTACAACTAATGCAAAACTCATTTTTGAAGTGGAATTAGTAGATATTGATTGAAATAGCAGCACTTCAGAGGTCTAAAGACATCAGGAACAATGATAAAACTTGGCATTGAAACTTATATAACTAATTAGAGCTTATTACTATTATGAGGGCAGAGTCAACTGGAAGATTCATTGAGTTAAAACGAGTTTAGTTGAACCCAATTTTGAGAAATATAATCTCTTACAAGTCTTACATAGTTCCAATTATTTTACAAAAGTGTGCAAAATATTAAAGAGAACTGTATTCCTTGTACCTCATAATGTGAACTTAAAGGCTCAATAAAAATTTATGAACTGGCAAAAAAAAAAATGATTGACTGTGCAAACCCTGAAAAAAAAGGACTTTCTAATTCTGTTTCTAGGAAGAGTTTAGAGTATAACTAATTTTTGAAGAGGAGCCAGCATCATTTAAAAGGCCATAGTGACTATTCTCGTTTGGTTGACATTATTTGTAGGAAATATAACAGAATTTGTCCCTTTAGTACCAGTGTGGTTGATAGATCCTAGTATAGAATATGACAGATTTCCATAGGATTTAATTGGAAGAAAAAAATGGAAAGACTTATCACATAAATAAAAATAATAGCTAGGGTTTTACCCATAGAAGATACGTAGCTACAGATAATAGCATGGTGTTATCAGTAAGTAGGGAGACAAATTAGTTGGTATTATTATATAGCTGTACTCTATGTTTATTTGTAGATATGTATAAATATGTATGCCTTATGTATAAATATATGATATCCTTATTCTATGCATAGAGAATATTATACATTATACATATACAAGTTAGAAACTTGGCAAAGGATTATAAACTTAGAATTGTAATTTCTTCACATTCATTATTCATCTTAAATGAGTTTGCACACATTAATAAATAGATTGATGGTTAGGTATTGTATATGTTATATTCACTATATAGTATATAGTTATTAGATATAGACTTTACTAACTTAAGGAAAGATTAGTTTTACTTCTATGGGCAATTTTTGTTTTAATATAATGGAAGTTATATATATATATCATTTTCCCCCAATCTTTTCCATTTTTTTGCTAAGTAAATATTAAAGAAAAGTGAGTAGCTAGATACTTTGAGGTCTGTTGGATAGACTGTCCAAGTTGGTACTTGAACCAACCAGTAGAGAGGCATGTAGGACCAGTGAATAATGGCATTCTGGCCCAAGTCTTTCTCCTGGATCTAAAGGTTCACAGGGAATTCAACTGTTGGGTTTGAAGATCTATCATCATAATGGATATGATAATTGTCAGAACTTGCAGATGGCTCCTTGAGAATTCAAAAAGGACAGCCATAGTAAATGTGAACATTCCTGATATTGCCCCTGTAACCCATCCCTGGAAAATATAATAAATAAAAATACTATTGTATCTACAAAGTAATGAAAGAGATAAATGTACACATTTAACTTGATGGTCTAGTCTATGTAAATCAGATGGATCATGTATGATAGCAGTATATTACCACAGTCTTTACCAAATAGCTATCCCAGTCATAGCAGCTATAAGTTAAATAATTTATTTTCTAGTTTTAATTTACAGTATATAGTTCATGAGGTTCAGAAGTTTTCTTTCCCACACATAATAAAAGGATAAGAAGTAATTAATATTTACATGGGCCAGTATAAACTGTCATTCCTCATAACTATGTTAAATCTTTGTTCTCATATTTTGAGAACCATCTGGATATCCCAAAGAGAATATCATAGCAGTTTCATATATTGTTGAATGAGAAATAATAATGATTACAAGTGTCTTGGTAAAAAAATGTGTACATTTGAAAGTGGGAGATAAATTTCACAATATTCAGGGATTTTCACTGCATTAGTAGTGTGATGGGGGTTATTATTGTCAGCTTTATACTGCTGGAAGAAAACACCTGACCAAGAGCATCTTGTGGGAGGAAATGATTTGTTTTGCCTTACAGACTTGAGAAGTAGCTCTATGATGGCAGGGGAAAATGATGGCATGAGCAGAGGGTGAACATCAACTGGAAAACAGCAGCAGGACAGTGTGCCAAACACTGGCAAGGAGGAGCTGGCTATAACACCCATAAGCCTGCACCCAAAAATATTCTACATTCAGGAGGTTCCAATTCCCAAATTGCCACCAGCTGGGCACCTAGCATTCAGAACGCATGAGATTATGAAGGACACCTGAATCAAACCACCACAGGAAAATGGTTTTCGATGTCCTAGAATATGTAGTCACATCCTTTCCAAAGTCATATGTTGTGGTAGATAGACTCTACAAATATTCGAGAGCTACCTTAATGATGAACTTTTCTATGGCTATGTTTCAGTGGTGTAGGTTACAGGTAGACATTCATTTTAAAGTAAAAGATCCATAATTGTTTCTTGTAGTTTCTTCTAACAATCATCTCTGTTTGCTCAAGTCAAATTTTGGAGGCAGGATAATCTGCAAATTAGAATACTATGCTGACCCATTTATGAGAAGACCTGGAAGCTGGTAGATTTGAATGAGCCTCAGAGCAAGACTCAGGTATGCAGGTGTTTTGTCTGTGCTTATAGCTGCTCTAGGGAGTAGAGTCACTTGCTACTTGGCAGTGTGGCCAGGTAGATCTTATCCTGCTAGAGATGTTTAAGGTTGAAAATTATGCAAATAGAGTCTGCTAAGCCTTTGTAAGAGTAGTAACTTTAGAATACTCAAGTTCCAGGGCAAGAATATGTCATATTCTTTCAAGAACTATATGCTAGTCCCATAATATCTCTTAGAATGTTACTTGGTGCTGGTTGAGATGAAATATCAGATAATGGGCCAAGGGATTATGCAGACAGAAGTTCTCATCACAAGCAGTATATCAGTATACTAAGTCCTAAGATAGTATAGAGTCATGACAGCTTTAATCCATTTTAAGATTAAAGTGATATATCCAGGATATATATGAACTCATACAAGTCCAAGGGCTCATGGAAGTTTTATAAATGAACCCACTGTTAAACTGTAAAGCTCTTGTTAGCACATGTCAATAGTTTTCTGAGGTGTGCTGTATGCACTTTTCAGCAATCCCTCTAGAAGACTCCATGTTCTGTGTTCTAGGGGAACTATCAAAAGATACTTTTTAGCTTCCATGTCTTTCAAGAACTACCTCATCTGTAGAAAGCTGCTGCTTCAGCCATGATCAGGTCCTTATGGATCAATAGACATAAAGTTCTGGTGACTTAGGCTATAAATCAGCCCAATTCTGCAGTGACATTTTATCTGTCTACCAAATATTTATTAAGAACTCCCAAGGACTTGGTTAAGGTGCATTGCAGTTTAACATTCTCTCCTTGACATAGGACACAGAATTTGCTTCCAGGGAGCTCATCATCTAGGTCAGGAGTGCAAACATAGATGCATGCCAATTTAATTTCATGTCTCAGTGCTAGATGGTACAGAACTGAGAAGTAAAATTTGAGCTACGAAAAAAAGGAATGTCATCCTTGCAGACGTTCATACATGGAAGTAACTACTAAGGTTCTTGTTATTTAGAGAAATATGCACTACCATGTTTTAAAAATTTGTGGAAATTTGCAATATTTGTTAAAGCGATAAAGTAGTTAACATGTCCTGACTTTACTACATCAATTAAGAGTGGAAGTCAATATGTGCAAATTCTAAACTTAGGATTTGAGTTGACGATCTCATGCTCTAAGATGCTTATTCAAAATAAGGATACAGCTGAAAGCAGGTGCCAGTGTGCATCCAGAGGACAGAGCGCATTTCTTCTTTTCTCTGGGAACTGTCAGATAGCAACCATAGGGGGCAATGCAAGCTCAGCAGTGGCAGTCTTAGCTCCCTGTTACCAGCAGCTGAAGCTGTCTTTTTAAAGTATTGCTGCATTATTCTTGCTTGGAAGAGGCTAGATCTTTACAGTTTCACGATGTTTGAAAGTGCTTAATTTATTTTAGGTTTGGGGGTAACCCATAGGTAGAAATGCAAAAGAATTGGACATAAAAGATTTAATAAATGTGCAGAGAGTAGTGGGGACATAGAGGGTTTGAGCTTAGAGAGGACATAAAAATTATACAGAAGCTTACAATTATTCTACTAGCATTCAATATGGTCCACTGAAATTTTTGGCAATTTTCTGTTACCAGAAAAGACAAGTTGTAAAAATGCAAACTGATTCTTATTTAAATTTGGCTGTATTTCTTAATGAATTTGGTGTTTGAATGAAGGGATAGTTCAATAAAACAAATAGAATATTTCTTTCAAATCATCTAGAGGGGCATAGGCATTTCACATATTTTTGTTCTTGTCAGGTAGCAGAGTCAGTGTGCCAGCACATGAATATGGATGTGTATTGATGAGTATGATTTTCCTGCCCATCATTACAAAAATACCTTTCCTAGTTGAACTGTTAATGAAATGATGAGAAAATCTAAGGTGAACATTTAGCAGTCTATTTTCGTTTTGTTTCATCAAAAAGAATCTATTTTACAATTACTATTTACTTGCAATAACCTGCAGCAAAAATGATTTAATGTTCAATATGTGCATTAAAATGCACTTGCTTTTTTAATATGTAAAAGCTGATGGAAATTTCATTTAAGCACAATTCCTGTATCACAGATTTTAAGCAAAATGAAAGGAAGTTAGGGTACCATTTAACATGGCTATAAAAATAATTTCTTTCAGTGGCTGGAGGGGAGGAAGGATTGGTCAAAGTAATTTTTATCTTCAATGGGATTCCCCAGTAGCCTGCTTTCTTATTTGGCTTAATGCATGCCACAATAATCATGCTATTTCTTGCTAGCATTTTTCTAGCTCACAGTAATAAGAATAATTGCATGGTGTTTATATTCTAAAGTGCTTTCTCTCACTAAGCTCTGAAGTCTTTTCTGAGTATTAATTCTCAGAAGATTTCTGTGTGGCACACAAAAGTGTGCATTATTATCTTGTTATTCCCCCTTTAACAAGGATAGTGAGGCCCAGATGCAGTAAATGATACACAAGATAGACTCAGGGTCCCAGACACAGATTAGGCATTCTGACTCCCAGTTCAAAGCCAGGCCATGCTTGTTAGCAATTATTAATGCACTTGGTGATTGAATCCTGGCAATTAGTAGCTGTCTTTTTTTACTTCTGTATTTTACTTTTAGAACATTAACATTGATAGGAAGGAATAATTTAATAACTTGGAGTAAGTTTATTCTATTCATTGTATACAATATAAAGATTATAAATAAGCTGTAAGTATCTTTAATAATAAGAATGTTACAAATAGTTTCAAATGAGAATGTTACACCATAAGCGTAAGATTTAAAGTACTTAGAACAAACAAAACCTTCTAAATAGCAGCCAGTCTAGAGACTACTAGAAAATAAAAGGTGTAAGTATATAATTTAAATATAGAATCAAGGTTGTTAAAATTGGGTAGTTCTCAAATGCAGCATATGTTTATTTAGCAAGCATGTGAATAATACATAAGTAATTACTTCAATTATTTTAATCTTATTTTAAGGTATGATAGTATGCATATTTGTAAGAGATTGTATATATTTTAGAAACAGGATTTATTCTACTTATAAATGGAATGATTT
Source organism: Dipus sagitta (assembly GCA_036346955.1). Taxonomy (NCBI): domain Eukaryota; kingdom Metazoa; phylum Chordata; class Mammalia; order Rodentia; family Dipodidae; genus Dipus; species Dipus sagitta. Next base: position 52,487,750 of record CM070775.1, on the reverse strand, counting down.
GAAGTTTGTGATTTGCTTTAAAATAATTATGGGTTGAGGGGGTGATACGGGGAAAGAGATTGCCCATGATCTGATCAGATCTGATCATTGTTGAAGCTATTTGATAGACACAAGTGGGTGAAGTATATATTTTCCTTTATATTTAAATTTTTATGCACTATTTTAAATGGAAAAATATCTTGTTAATATATTTTAGGTAGGAGATCATGACAAATCTATTAGATAAAATATATTTTATTTTTCTATAAATTATGTATGGGAACCTCAGTTATTAAAAGCATAGAAAATAACTATAGTATCTTCTACATAAATGGGGAGGGCTCTCAAGATCAGTATGAACTTCATAACATGCTACTCTGTCACCACATTTTTTTGAACCATATTAAAAAATTGCTGCCTAACTGCTTAAGAGAATTAATAGTTTGAATATTCACTGACTTTGAGTCAAACACTTATGCTACAATGTACTAATTTGGTAATTCATTTCAAGTCTGGAACTCTTCACCTCTTCATATATAATGTAGATATAATAATATCTACCTAAAACAATTTTTGAAGGGCATTGTATGTAATTCAAGTTTTGTTTGGTACTTGCTATGCATTACATAAATATTAGCTAATACTTTTAGGCTTGATTATCTGTTGTGTTTTTAGAGTGCAAAACATTAGAGCCATTCACAGCTACATGATTTTCACTGAAGAATGACATCCTAACAGAAAGCCAAATGGGAAAATATGATCAAGAAGGAAAATCTTCAAATGGAAATAAGCTAATTAATAAGGCAAGAAAGTTGATTATCTTTTAGTATAAGTATCAAAAACCCTGCATTCCTAGCCAAAGTGCACATGTGCCTTCATACTATAGCACAAAACAGTATGTCATAAGACAATTATTGAGAATTGTTACGTGTCTGTATAATTAAAGCTAGTAATGGAAAAGCACAGATTTAATATGGGAGAGGCTTAGTGTGACAGAAGATTCTCTCTTCACTCATGCCATGTGGGTCAGGGTCTTCTCAGAAGCTCTTTATCCAGAACATTACTCAGCATGGTCAGTCACACCTTGTGGTGTCTTTGGAATTCTATGATGCCTTTTTTTTTCCATTTCAGTCAATAGATAAAGGAAGATCTGAAACATGGACTATTACAACACATGTTTTAGGGAAGTGAAACCTATTCTTATCAACTTTCTGCTAGCTAAATCCTTAGCTAGGTACAGGATGCACTCTTCCTGTGCCTCAACAATATAAGGACAAGAGAACCTCATCCATGACAGAGCCAAAAGCAATAGGTCAGATTAGTTTTAGGAAGTTTTAACAACATAAATAGGTTGAATTGCTTATTTATATGCAACTTCTGCTGGACTGGACATTCTCTGAGACTAGGAATAAGACTTGGTCATATCTGACTTCTAACTACTATTCAATAAATAGATTGTGGACTTGTTGATCTAGAAAGCCTACTTTCTTGGAAATTCTATGTTGCATATTTGGTGCATTACACTTTGGTAATAAGCCTGTCCATTAAGATCTGGAGAGAAAGTAAGCTATAACAGAGGCAGTTTAATGTTTGTTAAATGCCTCAACATGCCAGCTGCATAGAAGAATCAATAGTTTACTTAAAAATTAGAAATTCGGGCTGGAGAGATGGCTTAGCGGTTAAGCACTTGCCTGTGAAGCCTAAGGACCCCTGGTTCGAGGCTTGACTCCCCAGGACCCACGTTAGCCAGATGCACAAGGGGGCGCACGCGTCTGGAGTTCGTTTGCAGTGGCTGGAGGCCCTGGCGCGCCCATTCTCTCTCCCTCTCTCTATCTGCCTCTTTCTCTCTGTTGCTCTCAAATAAATAAATAAAAATAACAAAAAAATATTTAAAAAAATTAGAAATTCTTGGACATTTTTCTGGACCATATAGACCACTTTAAGGGACCAATACTTATTTCTTGAGCTGTAAGCCCCCCAAAGTAAATATGAGGAGTAAGGAATCATAAAAAGTAGCTATATAATTTTTTCTATCCTATACCTCCATAATTATGTAAAAGTGATTACATTTTTGAGGTATTTCCTTTCCTTCTTAAAATGGGGTCATAGAATTAAGGAGTAAACCTTGTTTTGATAACCAAGAAAGAAATTAGGAGAATTTAATTCACTTCTAAACACATTAAATAAAATTTTTAAACCTTATTGGCCAAGGGAAAGGAACAGGACAGATGAGTACTCCACAAATATAGGAAATATCGAGGGCAGCTGAAACACCCACAGGCAGACTTGGCACAACTCAGTGGTCCTAGGTGGGGCTATGGGAAAAACCATAGGGATGGAGCACTGTTTCTGCTAAGATTGCTCAGTCGTGCTTGTGGATGGATCAGACTTCTGATAAGAGTTAATGATGGATGGGGAAAAGACAGTAGAGTGGAGACAAATCAATGTTCTTGCACATAGCACATAGCATTGTGACCATACCATTGTTAAAATTTATACCTGTTCTGGAATGTTTGGTAGATGTTCTAGACATTTTTATTTCTGTCATTGATTGTTGTGAAAGTTACATCAAGTCTATCATCATAATTTATTTACAACTCTGAATGTTTGTAAAGAAAAGTGTTGTACAGAACAGTTGAACAAATTATTGCTGAAAATAAATAGTTATTTTACTTGAAAAATGGTACTTAAATCTCAGTGGAATTTGAAAATGGTTGAAAAAACTTAGAAAAAAACTAAAAGTAGATATTTATATGGTGGCTAAAAATAAATGATTTACTTTAGATTCAAAAGCATTTTCTTGTAATTCAAACCATATTTTTCAGAGTCTTAGAATAAAGTATTGGAGAAAATTACTTCCAAAACAAAACAGATTAAAAGAAAGCAGCAGGTACTAGAGGTATATTGGATATGATTTTGATTATATATTATCAGTTAATTGGGAAATCCATCAAAATTTAAAATTTATGAAATAAAATACATCACTGACAGTGTTTATTCCAAGATGAAGTTATTGGTTGGGCTTAATGGTTACTGCTTCTGTAAATTAAACTGATTGAGATTTTGTATGCTAGTTCTTTTCACATCTTCCACATTCTAAAACACATCTATTTGTAATCTTTAAAGATTTGTAATCTTTAAAATGTATCCTTGTTATATCCTTGCCTAAACTTATCATTTATATCTTTATATCTTTAAAGATTTGTAATCTTTAAAATGTGTCCTTATTATATCCTTGCCTAAACTTATCATTTATAAGCTTTGATCCCAGCAAAGAACTTTGAAAAATTATTTCTAAATGGTATTTGTTATGCATACTCACAAAGTTACACACTTGAACATACATCAGGAAGATGTGTAAAGGTTATATTCAAAATATTGATACAGGCAAGGCTCTTATGTAACAGATTAGTCAATTTTAAAATTTTATTGAAAGCATTAAATCTCTTAAAGTCATATGTTAGCTGCTGATGCTAACAGAATGTCATCATTTGCAGCACAGGTGAAGTTAAGTGTAAACCTTTCTTTCTGATTTCTTTCATGAATAGAATTTTGTTGTACTAAGGTAATAGTAAAAATTTACATTATCCATAAAAGCATTGTTATTTTACTGCTTTTCTTAATGCATTTGGAAGAGAAGACCACTTTGCAGATACCACATATCTACAAATAAATGCACTCAAATCAAAACTGCATTAATTTTTGTCAATAATTATTTTTATGGCAAATATTAATGGAAAGAATTCCTTAAATAAAAATGGGTCTGGCATTTTCCTTTTGTTGTTGCAGCCCTGATTGTATTTACATCCAGTCATTTATTGCCCATTAAAGGAGTAATGCTATGTTAATGTAAGGAGGAAAAAAAATCAATGCTACCTAGATGAGTAGCTGTGGGGAAGCAGCCCTGCCTTGGGTTTGCAAACAGAGAGCCCTAACAGATCAATGGAGTTACAAGCAGAATCTGCTGATGCTCACACACTGCTCCAGTGTGTGTTGGCTAACCTTTTCCAAGTTCAAGAGCTCTAGACATCCAGTGACAAATTGAAAGCAGGGCAAAGGCAACCAGGAGACATGGACAATGCACCCAGAGTATTTTACAGTGATATGTGACTGTTCCTCCTGCAGCTATCAGGATAACTGCCATTTTTATCCTATAAAAAGTCCTGTAATCTGTCAGTAAACCCCATGAAGAGGCTTTGAACCCCAGAAGTTCTCCACCTTAAATGAGCCTGTTACCTGCACTATTAAGAAATCCACATACTTCACAAATTTGCTTGCTAAGATGAATTTTAGAAACTGTTTATCAATGAGCTAATACTAGAATTCTAGAATATATATTAGGTTTAGCAACTTAAGTTTACTTTTCATAAGAATGATAAGGTTTTTATCCCAATAAAACAATTTCATGTCAATTTAAATTATATTTTCCCCTATAAGAATTGAATTTTCAAATTTTCCTTTTAGCAAAACATTTTATGAATATTCAGCTATACTTTAACCATCCTTAATACTGCACAAAAGCTCTGAAAGGACTTTAAGAGGGGAAGTTAGTATTCATAAGAAAAGAATTACAACTTGGTGAATTTTTAAAAACTGTAGGAGTGCTTAGACTAGAAAGGATCATGGACATTAGCACATCATGTTCCTGTGACCTTTAAAGGATGAGTGATTTCTCACATATTCCTTCAAAGGCAACTTAGCAACTCATGCAAGCATGCCTGTGTCATGGACACTACTGTCTTCACTCTGGGATGCTGTCACTGACATTGATACACTTGGGGCAAAATAAGCATGTGGAGGCAGAAGAAATTAGGATAACCATCTCCATGATATAGCTTTGTACAAAGTACACAGTCATACTATGCATAATAAAGGAAAGCTAAATACATGAAATGGTTAATCACAAAATACTATTGCCACTAAAATAGTTTTAATCAAGTTGTTGTTAATAAGAAAAAGATAGAAGCATCTGTCCCATCCTTTTACTGTCTTCTTTAAATCAAAAGAAATCAAAACGATAGTCAAAGGTCCAAAGGCTAGCCCGACTACTTCTCAGTGCTTCTCAAAGTACTGGGTATACTCTTTTTGAGCCTTTGCTTCATAGTTACATGCATTTAAATCTGCTTGTTTGTCTCAGTCCTCTAAGAGTGACACAAAGGTTGCATGATCTGTGTAGAGCTGGCTTACTATATAACGACAGGTGTCATAGCCAAATCACTTCATGACTAGTATGTTACACATTAGTCACTGTCATAAATTAGGCCCCCATATTAAATCTATGTTGATTTTTATATTTACTACCTTGGATTTTGTATAGTTTGCTAAAAATTAATGAGATTTTTGCAAGTGGGATAAGTATTTGTTATTTTTCTCTTCACTTAAAGAATAATTATACTTGAGACAAATTGTTACATCTTAGGAAGTATACATCTAAAATGATTGTCAACAAAACCACGGGGAGTTACTGTCTCCTAATAAACTTAGGGTAATATCTAAACATGAGCAATATCTATATATTGGCCACCCTTTCAGATCTACCAACGTTTGTCTTGAACTTTACTTGGTAATATTTCACCAAATTTTCAATTTTACAAAGTAGATCACTTTTTTTACACCCTGATGTCCTCGTTAGATACTGTGAAGTGGGTGAAATAGATAAACGAATAGGTTTACTTTTAGTTTCAGTTTAAATAAGGATCAGACAGAGTTATGGAATTTGTCTTAACCATTTTAAAATTAATCAGAGAAAAGAATTCAACTTTTGGGAGCAAACAGTGTTTTGATTTTTTTATTCTCCCATTATTAATCTTTTTGATGATTTGAGTTGAAATATCTGAGGTAATAAAAAAGCTGGAAAATGAGAGAACCTGGAACTCCCAGTTTTTTTTGGCTAGGTTGACAGCAACCATACTGTGTCCATTCTCCGCAGCACTGAGGTTATAGGAATGAGTGACCAAGCCCAATGTAGGTGCTTGGGATTGAACTCAGGTACTCATTCTTGTACAGCAGGCACTCATTCTTGAACAGTAGGCACTCTTGCCTACAGAGCCATCTCCCCAGCCCAATTTTCTAGGACCATAAAAGAGCAAAGCATTATCCATTTTTTTTAGTTGATGGGCATCTAAGCTAATTCCATTTCCTTGCTATATTATATGTAGCAGCAATAAACATAGATGTGCAAGTATCTCTGTGGAAGGATATGGAATCCTTTTGGCATATTCCCAGGAGTGCTATGGCTGTATACAATGTAATTTTATTCTGCAGTAAGAAAATTGAAATTATGAAAATTTCAGGAAAATGGACAGATCTGGGAAGAATTATGTTGAGGGGACTCAAACTTTGAAAGCCCCATATCACATGTTCTCTCTCATATTTGGATCCTGTCTTATAATATTTATATGTATGTATGTATGTATCCATGCATGCATCTAGATAAATCTACAGAGCTAGAAAGGTAACCAAAGAAAAGAGATGATGAGCAAGAGGAATGGAGCAAGGACAAAAAGACACACACATAAGAAGAAAGAAGAGGAAAGCAGGATACAAAGGGTATGGAGAAGATGGAATGAGGGAGGAGAACCAACTGAAATAAAGTGTTTGATCTTTCCATAATGATATAAAAGCTGAGTGCTATTTAAAAATGAGCAAAATGTTAACATAGACAATAGAAAAATTATGGCAAATATGTGCAAAAAGAGGAAAGAGAGAAAAGTTAAAGGAAAGGAAGGGGAAGAATAAAGAGTAATATAATGCATATATCAAGACAGAAAGATAGTAAGACAGCTATTTGCAGGAGGAAGGGGATCAACAAGTCAGAGAGGAGGAAAACAGGAAAGACAAGAAACAATTAAATCCACAATGCAGTTTTATGATAGCACTACAGGATGTTTGGTATTGCCAAACAGATGTGTCCCATGTCATGTGTGGGGCATTTTCTAGGTAATTAGTGGCCTGGAGATTGTCATTTTCCAGTGTACCAATGAACAATATTTCATCTCTTACACTCAGCAAAGAGCAGCCATGTCCAGGTCAGGAACAAAGAGGCCAGAGAGAAGTCGGTGGTGATCTATGGCAGCCAGCAGGATGTACACTGAAAGGAAAGACACCTTTGTCATATTCTACAATTGAATTCTACAAGAATTCAGTATTCTTGCATCATAAAGGGAATTGCAGGTCTAATTTTAGGTACTGATCTAGGACCATGCTCAATTGAAACACTACCTAACCTCAGGCATTCTGATGCCTTTGCAGTGGAGTCCATCTCCTTCTGCTGTGGACCTTCAGTGAAGACTTGTTTGTACTCCCTCCTTCTTGTGGACAGCCTCTTCATTCCTGATTCCCGTGTGTGCTCCTGGTTATGGAGACACCCATAGTCTTTGAAGCAATTATTTCCTGTGCTCCATTCATACTTGAGAAATGACAAATTTCAGTTGGCTCTTCTACCTTCACTATTGATGTGGCCAACTGGGGATGGGTTTAGTAAGAATAAAAATAATGAGAAATTAATAGTCCAGTACACCAGATTTTTTTAATTTTCCCCTTTGAGCAATTGCAAAGCACAAAATAATAATAAAGCTTTGGGAGGAGTAGGGTCTCATAAGCCCCTCCCACATCTGTGATGGATTGTTGGACTCCACCTTGTGCAGGACACCATAGCCGCTATGAGGTTACGAGTATATCAGCCCTGTTATATCTAAAAGACAACTTGTCATAGCATTCCTCACATTGTCTGGCTTATAACATTCTTTCTACCCCTTCTCTAGGACATTCCCTAAGCCTTGGAGAGGTATGTAGAGATATACTGTTTTGGGTTAAATACACACATTCACTTATTCTCAGCACTTTTCCAGCTATGCCTCTCTGCAGTAAACTCTGGCCACAACATAAATAAGCTTCTGTGATCAAAGCCAAGACCAGATCTATTCTGTGGATATAAACTGGGTTGAACTGGACTATGATATTAAATATTTGTAATCACACAGAAAATGAAAAGATAAGCTCTCCTCACACAGAATGCTGCCTTAATGATAAGGACCAATCTCGTCTGGTGGTACCATTGTTTTCAGATTCAGAATGTAGTCAAGACACTAATTTCTTTAGCTTTGCTCCATGTAGCAAGACTAATCTGTTCAATGTGTAAGTAGAATAAATGATATGGGTACCCCTCTAACCAATGATTGGGTGTGCAGATGTGCTGGAGAAAATGTAATTAAATGGCGCTTTTACAAAATTTGTATGTGTGAGTGTGTATCTGTTGTGTGATGCTGAGAATAAAACCTAGGGCCCTGTGCATGCTCAGAAAGTTCTCTACAAATGAGCTACCTGTATTCTTCTGTTTTTACATGTGAATCAATGTTAGTTGCAATTCCAGTGGTATACATCCATGAAATCATTTACATTGTCAAGTACAGAGCACATACCCAAGAGAGCTTGCTCCCCATTGCCCCAGCACATGCTATTCTTTCTGCTGTCACAGCTCCAGGCAAACATTGTTCTTTAATAATTGACATGTTTTAATTTGTATCTATAAGTTACTTATGACTTTAATATATATATATATATATATATATATATATATTCTGTTTTATCCAAGAAAATTATCTTGGGTTGGTTCATGCTTTTATGCTTACCAGCAGTCCTTTTTTATTTCTGAGTATTATTTCTTTTTATTATATGTTATATAACCACTCAGATGTTATTGACATTTGTGTCCTTTCTAGTTTTTTGAATTTCATGAATAAAGAAGATATTAATATCTAACACACCCACAAAGGTTCAGATATCATTGTGGATTGTGGAAGAAGGGCCAGAAAAATTATAGGAGTGTCTGGGTGGGAGGGAATAGCCTGAGGCATTGTCTCCCCACCTAGACTGACTGAGGCCTTTCTGACCCCACAATGAATACCAGTAACCTCACAGAGGAGGACCCTCAGTAGAATGGGGATGAGGAGAAAAGATTTAAGAGTACAACCCTTTTATAAAAAAATAACTAATTAATTTTTAAGTAAAAAGGTGTAAATATCTGTACATAATATTTATATAAACCTATGTACTCATTTCTTTGTGAAAATACCTGAGTATAATGGCTGGTTTATATGTTATGTTAATACTTATTTAATTAATACTGAGAAACATATTTAAAAACTGGCTATGGCATACTGAGAGTTCATTGGCAGTGTGTGAGTTTGTTTGCTATACATCTTTTCTAAGACTCAGTGTTGTCTTTTTGAGCGTGGTCATGCTATTTGGGTGCATCTCACCTTTCTCTGCTGGCTAATGATGGTGAGAGTATCTTCTTGTGTATAGCAGCCACATATGTCTTCATTGATGGAGTGCTATTAAATAGTTTGCAAATTTCTGGGACTGGAGAGATAGCTTGATGGTTAAGGCATTTGACTGCAAAGCCTAGTGACCAGAGTTTGATTCTCTAGTACCCATGGAAAACCAGATGCACAAAGTCACACATACATCTGGAGTTCATTTGCAGCAGGTGGAGGCCCTAGCAGTCCATTCTGATTCTCTCTCTGTCATTGAAGAAAAGATAAAAAATATTTTGATAATTTCAATTGCATTGTAATATGTTTGATTTGTCTATATTATTTAATTATCTGGGTGAATTTTCATCAAAACAGATTTTTAGCAGATACTAGTATGTTGATTCTAAAGTTTATGCAGAAATGCAGATGACTTAGACCCATCTAAAGTAATATTTACAAAGAATGGGTCTGGATTGTTTATACTTGGAGAATTCAAGGTTAATCATAAGGTTACAATATATAACCATATGGATGGTGTTGACAAAAGGATAAACACAAATTGCAGAAGAAGAAGAGCAGAAGTTCTCAAAATGTGACTTAGCAGAATTAGAGTTAATACCTATTGATAGTAAGATGCCAGTTTCCTTTTTACTCTCACACTCTCACACATATGCATTCAGGTTTTCTACAAAGGAATGATCTGTCATATCTGAGTAGACAGTAAAGAAACCAACATAGCCAGGCATGGTGGTGCACGCCTTTAGTCCCAGTACTGGGGAGGCAGAGGTAGGAGAGGTAGGAGGATCACCGAGAGTTTGAAGCTACAGTGAGAGTACATAGTGAATTCTAGGTCAGCCTGGGCTAGAGTTAGACCCTACCTTGGAAAACCAAAAAAAAAAAAAAAAAAAAAAAAAAAAAAAAAAAAAAAGAATAAAAGAGACCAATATTAAAGTTTTCATTGGTAATAACCTTTTGGAGTACATAAAGTTTCACAAAAAGTACAGTTTAGGTCAACATGCAGTGAATTCACTGAATTCATTGTTGATTTCATGTAAACTTGTATTTTTAAGTTTCTCATTATTAATTTCCAAACAATATATATTGATAGATGTAGCCCACATGAATAAAACACACAAAAAAAGATGTTTAGGGTCTTTGATAGTTCTTAAGAATGTATGCAGAACTCAAGACCAAAAAGAATTTGAAAACAGATGGTAAAGACAGTTCAAAACAGATCACATATTCATTGAAAAGATTTTTCAACATAGTTGCAAAGAACATTCTGGGCAGAAAAGAACAGCATTTAAACAAACATTTCAGTAAACATTGGATATATGTATTATAAATGAACACCCACTCTTCTTACCATACAAAGTAATAATGACAATTCTGAATGGAAGTATACTTGGGTATAAAAAGCAACAGCTATAAAATTTCTAGAAGCAAATATTTTAAAAATAGGTGATATCAGAGGAAACCACACTCTATAAGAATAGTAAAGGGAAAGACTTCCGGAATAAAACCCTTGTAGCACAGGAAATTAGATCAACACTCAACCAATGGGACCTCATGAAACTAAAAAGCTATTGCACAGGCAAGCGAAACATCATCAGAGTCAACAGACATCCTACAGAATGGGAGAAAATCTTTACCAGCTATGCCTTTGACAAAGGTCTAATATCTACAAAGAACTAAAAAACCTAAGCAATAAAAAATATAGAAAATGGGGTAGAGATTTAAATGGAGACTTCTCAAAGGAAGAAGTATGATGGGGCATTACACACTTCAAGAGATACTCAACATCTTTAGTCATCAGGGAAATGCAAAAAAAAATCTTTTGATAGTTTATCTCACTAAAGTCAGGATGGCATTCATCAAAAACAAGATGACAGCTGGACGTGTTGGTGCATGCCTTTAATCCTAGCACTTGGGAGGTAGAGGTAGGAAAATCACCATGAGTTCAAGGCCACCCTGAGACTACATAGTGAATTCCAGGTCAGCCTGGGCTAGAGTGAGACCCTACCTTGAAAAACCAAAATTAATAAATAAATAAATAAATAAATAAGATGACAATAAATGGTGGTAAGGCTGTGGGGAATGAGGAACCCTTACTCACTGCTGGTGGAAATGCAAAATTGTACAACTGCTATGGAAATCAATATGGAGACTCCAGGAAAAGATGAAAATAGATCTACCAATTGATCCATATATATCACTCCTGGGCATATTCTCTAAAGACTCCACTCTTTACTACAGAGATACCTGCTCAACCATGTTTGTTTCTGCTCTATTTACAATAAATAGGAACTGTTTATATATATATATAAAATAATCTCCAGTGAGAGACCCTATCAGGAATTGTGGATAGCACCTAAGAGGACCAGGTCAGGTTTTCCTCTGGGCTTCACATGCAGGTATATCCATTTTTACATGTACCTTCACACATGAATGTGCACACACACAATTCACAAACAGATAAAAAGCTAATTTTTATTTTCAATTGATTAATACCTTAAAAGTTGCATGCATGCATGTCTGTAACTTTTATTTGCCTTTTGATTATACTTTTTGATAATTTTCTTGCTTTTCTGAATTTCCTGGGATTATTTCAATACGTTTTTAGCTTACTTTATCTATTTTTAAACCCATGACTGTATTTTTTAGGTGCTGGGCTAGAATTAAAATATACAACCATAATTTTCCCACTTCACATAAAATAATCCTATAACTGTGTAAAGCCATTTATTCCCTCCTACATGCTATGATTTTCCTATGCATTGTACTTTAAGTAATGTAAACTCTAACAAATAGTATAATTAAAAAATATTTTTATTTATTCATTTACAAGCAGACAGACAAAGTAGAAGAGAGATGGACAGAGAGAATGGGGATGGCAGGGCCCCCAGCAACTAAAAGTGGATTCCAGATGTAAGTGCCATTTTTGTGCATCTGGCTTTATTTGCATACTGGGGAATCAAACACATGTCATTAGGCTTTACAGGCAAGTACTCTAACCACGGAGCCATCTCTCCAGCCCCCAAATACTACTTTATTTCAAATAGTCTTGTGTATTTAAAAAATGTAGGAAAATAATTATTTATATTTCAGTTCCAATAAACATTATTTCTAAAGGCCCATTCATTTCCTTCTAGTATTATCTTTCTTCTCCCTTAAATAATTCCTTCAGCATTTCCCATAGTGTAGGTCTGGAAACAACATAGTCCTTTTTGTTTCATCTGATCATATCTTGGTTCAATCTTTATACTTAAAAGATATCTTGGTAGGAAGCCGAATTCTCCATTAAGATGTCTTTTTCTTCCCCTTTTAGCTCTTTTGAAGAGCCCACACTCTTCTGGCATTCCTGGTTTCAAATGAAAAGTTCAGAAAGATGGCATCAGTGTACCTTGTATGTAATGTACCCTTTTCATTTTGCTACTCTCAGGCTGGTTCCTTTATCTTTATTTTAAAGAGTTTGACATTTGTCTAGGCCTGGCTTGTATTTTTTGTGGTCTCTGAACTTCTTGAGTCTGGATATGCAATCATGAGAATGTGTCCTATTTTCCTAGATATTTCCAAAACAGAGTAATTGTTTCAGTATCCTGAATGTTGGACATGTTATTCTTTGGATTCTCTTGACGCTACTATGTTCTTCAAAAACTGCTATTGTGTTCTGATAAACCAGTTAACTTGTCTGGCTTCAAACTTCAAACTTTGCTCAGTGTGTCAACAGTAACTTTGATCACTGGTCTTGGATGTAACCTTAGTCCCTAGTGGTCAAGCATCACATCTTGTCATAACAGCAGGGAGGAGGCAGCAAGAGTGAGCTGAGGTATAAACAACAGTGGGCTAGAGATGAACAAACCTTAAGGCTCATTTTCAGCAGGACTTTAAGTCCCAAAGATTAAACTAATTTGGGATTAATTATGAGGCATAATCACCAACAAATGAGGTAATAGAGACCTCACTATAGTAAAGTTCAAGTCACTTTTAACATGTACATAGCATTCCAAATTTTGATCCATGGTTACATTTTATTTCCTTTCTCATGTGAATAACTACTTGAATTTTAAGACAGTTTTATTGATGACCAACTGAGAAATAAGTGCTATGTAGTTGATAAAAGCAGATTGTTGTACTTAATCACAACTGCATTCTAGCTTTATGGCTGAATTTATTTTGTAGGTATTGTTTTCTCTCCCCTTTTCAATTTGTTTATGTGTATATCTATGTGCTCATGTGTGTGAGTGTGGGTATGCCACTGCATGTGTGTGTAGGTTAGAGGGTTCATCCTTGATGTTCCACCTCATTTGAGGCAAGGTTTCTCTGGATCTTGTCCTGTCATCATGAGCTTCCATGAAATTCTGTCTCTGCCTCCCATCTCACTATCAAAGTGTTAGAATTACAGACACCCACCCTGGCTTCTGAACTTGACATAGAGTCTGAGGATTGAATTTCAGTACCCAGTCCTTTCTTGGTCTTGTGTCTGTATATGTTGTGCATGTGTTTGTTTCTGCATGTTCATATGTGTGGACACGTGCACATGTATACATGCATGCAGAAGTCAGAGGTTGATCTTGGATGTCTTTCTCAATTACTCTCCAATTTTAGTTTTCTGAATGCAGAACTCACTGATTCTGCCAGACTACCTGACCAGCAAACTCAAGAGACCTATCTGTCTCTGTCTCCCCAACACTGGAATTGTAGGCATAAACTACTATACCGGACTTTTATGTGTGTCTTGAGCATATGAAATCATGTCTTTGGAAAGCACTTTACTGACTAAGCCATGTTCCTCACCCAGTTTTCTCATTTCATTTATGTGTTAAAGATTAAACCCAGGGCCTTGTGAATGCTTGGTAAACACTATACCTGAGTGACATCCTCAGGACAATCAATTTTCTTACCTACAAAATGGGAATAATTCAAGATACCTTATAAGAGCATCAAGAAATTAATTTATATTCAGATTTTATAAGATATCTGGCACGTAAAAATGTCAGCATTTGTTAATACTTTTTCCTTTGAATATTTTAGGATTACAGATATGTCTTGAAAGTTTCCAATTGTCAAGGGAATTTATGGAAAAGTTCATAACATAGACTTCTAATGCCATAGAAATGTTCCACATTCAAGTCTTGATGTTCATTCTTGAACTTCATCATCATTTAAGTTTCACTCAGTATATTTTTTCTACCATATTTTACATGCATTTTTATTTTATCTTGCTTGTCTTTCCAGCCAGAATTGCCCTCTTTCTTTTCTAAGGCTGAAAAACTCATTTGAGTTATATTACTATAAATATTACCCAGTTATACATTGCCACATAGTTCACATGACCCTTGGAAGGCAGTGCAAGGTAAAATCATACACTCTAGAATAAGGTAGATTTTTAGAATGCCATCATCTCTGTCACTCACAAGACAGGGGCAGAAGGTTCACAGAGCTGTGAGATCCTCATCTTCAAAGCAGGAAGGAGGTCTATATAAAATTATCACAGTGAGCAAATTCAAAACAAGATGGCAGTTGCTGAGTACATAGTCAGGATCTTGAACATACTAGGTCCCTAATACCACTAAATTCCTGTCCCTTTCATGTCATGTTGCTATGAAATCTTCCTGAACACTGCCGGGGAGATCACATCTGTCCTTCCTCTATTCTGCCACTCCATTGGTGACATGCTTGGTTCTTTCCTTGAGGTCAGAGGCCCCTGAGTTTTGTAGCTATCAATGCACCCTATCCAAGGCATTCTAAATTGTTATGTTTGTTTATTTGGGGTTTTTTTTGGTGATGAATAAAAATAATCTCATTTTATTTTGAATTTTATTTGATTATATATTTTTCACATACTAATTTGAAAAAAATCTTCAAAGGGCCTTTAAGTTAAATGAAATATTGGAATGGAAACAAATGTGACAACTTTTTTTTTGTCTCACTCTGACATTTTTTAAGGTAATGAAAACATCCCCATGACCAGAAATCCTCAGGAATAATTCCTCTTGACTGCAGTAAGTACCTACTTTTGAGGAACAGAAAGCTGATGAGCCGTAGGCTTCCCTGCTGCTAAATTCATCTAACAAGGCACTCCTGATGTGTTCTGATTTGGAGGCCAATGGGAACTGTATAGATTAGTTTGCTGCTCACTTTCCTGATAGAGAAAGGACTTTGAGATGTGCATGTTTATGTTGGCAAATAAATTCTGGTGTGAAATGGGAGTCCAAGAACTAAGCCTAAGGCATCACAAACAGTAATAAAATGAATGTGTAGGCATATTGCTTTTGGTGCATCAGACAAGGTCTGCATAGATAAACTCAGGCTGGAAGTTGGTAGTCATATGCACCTCTAGATAAGATAGCTACATCTTGAAGTGACCTTTTGTATTTCTAACAAGGTTGGTGGGAAATAGTCCTTGAATGAACTAACCTCTTTTGAAAAGGGAGGTGGTTGATAACTGAAGTAATAGTATCAGTAATGCCCTTAACAGACCTGTGCAAAAAAAGAAAATCCTAATCACAAATAAAATTTTCTTTTCATTTGTACATGAAAATAGCACAGAAGGGTTAGGCTTGCTCCAGAGGAAGCCACACAAATGCTACCAGTTGAGAGAAAACAGCAGCAAGGCTCAGCTCCAACCACTGGGTTCTACATCAAGGAAAGTGGTATGCAAATGGGAAGGACAGAAATGATACAAAGGGAGGAAGTCACACTTAAGCCCAGGACACAGGTGCAAGAGCACACAGTTGTGATGCATGAATTCAGAGAGATACCGATCATGCTAGAATTCTGAAAACATGGAAGAATGAGGGGAAATAGGAGCTCACAAAGAGCTCCTGTGTTAGGAGTCCTGTCAGGTCAGCAAGGTAAAGGATAAAGGGTGGTGAGGAGGAGCAGAGAAAGGGAGAGAGGGAGACTAGTCAAACTCAAATATAGAAGGGTGTGAAGAAGAGGATATATTGAATTGTGAACCCCACAGCTTGCAAACTATGATAATGGTATTTTGTATACATTTCTTCTTTATTTTTATTTAGATACCAATCCTTTAGAAACAGTTAATAAAGAATTATCGTGGGTAGGCTTTTTAACTTAACGTAGTTTAACTTTAAAAAAAAAAAAAATCAACTTGGGCTGGAGAGTTGGCTCAGTGATTAAAGGAGGTTGCTTCCAAAGCACGGCAGCCTGGGGTCATTTCCCTAGTTCCTATGTAAAACAATATGCATTACATGGCTCATATGCCTGCAATTTTTTTGCAGTGGCAGTAAGCACTGGTATGACCACTCTCTCTGTCTTACTTGTTTTCCCTCTCAAATGACTAAATATTTTTTGGGGGGGTTGGATTTCAAGGTAAGGTTTCACTCTAGCCCAGGCTGACCTGAAGTTAACTATGTAGTTTCAGGGTGGCCTTGAACTCACAGTGATCCTCCTACCTCTGCCTTCTGAGTGCTGGGATTGAAGGCTTGAGCCAGATTTCCCAGATAAATAATGTATTTTTTAAAAATCAGCTTTATGACATGATGGAAGCTATACATTCATATAAACTGCCATTTAAATGTTGATGCTTTCCTGGTCTAGTCATCTGTGCAGGCCATATTTTTACTGTTTTGTTACACTATGGTATTAGACAATTCTGATGCTTAAATGCATTTTTAACTTAGCAATATTTTTAGCTTACCTTGTTTTACTTGGGGTGTGAATATATATTATGAATCAAATAATATTTGTATGTTAAGGCATGTAAGTAGTAAATTGAAACAATTCTATCTTCAGAAACTTTGAGAAGTTTTCTCCATTTCTGTTAAATTGCATATGGTCATGAACATATCTGGAATGGTCATGTTCAAAACAAGGGCAGTAGTACATTTTTAGCCAGCTCTAGATTTCACTGTCACATCTACAAATAATACCTTTTAAGGGCAAGTAATCTGGAATGAATCAGACCTGGTTTTAAATAATATATCTGATAATTAATAGCTATGGGTTTTGAAAGTATACTTCAAGTTATGGAGTCTTTGAAATGGTGTGTACCCAAATAAGGACGATAATATGCCTGTTCTGCATGGTGTGGCACACAGGAAGGAAGCTGCCTGTTAACTTCCTAGAGTGATTTGGTAGAGATTCACAAAGAAGCAGGCTTCATTGTGTTCCATGGATGAAGTGTGAGGGAAGACATTGAGAATATTCACACATAGACATAGAGCTCATGGAGTGAGTGCATTTTATCAACTACAAACATTGTGGCTTTAGCCTGGAGAAAGGAAACACCAGAGGAGACATGTTGAAGGATGAGGCTGTACAACAAAACAAGGATCCTATCAAAATGGGCTACACATCATGTGCAGTGATGTAGATGTTACACTAAGCACGCACTATGGAAAGAAGCATCATTTCTAGTAGTAGAAACTGAAAAACTGTGCCAGTGAAGCATCATGAAAGGTGAGGTGGTATAGATGAATGTGCAGCTATGCTAATTGTTCACCAGAATTGCATCTAGTCATAGAAGCACCTCACCCATGTGCTCAGTGGAAGAGCATACTGCCACTCTTCAGTAACTGTAAATAATCCTACATTTGTATTATAATCAGTTGCATTTTGCTTATGATGTTTTTATCCAAACATGGCTTTTGGTAAAGTCTCCATAAGTGTGCAGCACACATACAGGCTTGAAGGAAGAGAGAATGAGACATTAGAGATCACTAATGGAAGTCCAAACCTAAACTAACTTCAAAGGACAGCATTAAGTCCTAGTGCCTTTTTTGAGTCCTGTTAGGGTGACATCAAAATAGAATGTAACAGTTCCTTTGTGCAAGTTTCTCTGAGTATTTTAAACTTAGGGAATGAAACAACTGAAGCAATACTAATCTCATTTTCAGGATTTGGGCATGATGCCTGTTTGGAAGTTATCTGATTAAATACATCTTTGAGATAGATTGTTTACAGTGTTTGTGATAGTGTAAATGGCTGAAGTAAGAGCATGGGAGAATGCCAGTGAGCTCAGAGGTTTGTGTGCTCACACCCTGTGTTTGTTTCCGTCTTTGGTTTGCAAAGCTCGTCTCCCTGAACTTACACAGTGATACAGGAGTGATACAGGAGGATACAGGAGGAATGCATTTGAATTTTTTTCCTTCCAAGGTGTTATACCCTGAATTAGCTTTACAATAATAAAATTCATGTGGAAAGGACAGTAGAAGCATCATCTACTCCTTCAAGGAGAAATGACATGCATTCTTTGCGTTGTGTTGATCAAAGTTGTGATTGCCACTCTTCTTACTGAAGTTTGTAATTTATACATTAGTCCTCAATTTGAGAGTTTTAAAATATAGCTTTTATAAATTGAGTATCCTACCCTACTGCAACAAATTATAGCTGTGACTCTACACTCTTTAAATTTTTTATTTTTCTAAAAAAAGACGTATTTTATCTGAGTTCAAAGTCTGTCTACTATAAAACAGACCAAAGATGGGAGTCACTGGTTTAGAGTCTGAGACCACTTCAGGGGTAATTTTATTTTGAGGGTTAAATGGTCCATTTTATTGAGCATAAAGTGCTCAATAGTAAGGTAGAATTATTAAAGGAACAGTTGTTATTCTTACTTCCCAGGTTCACTTTATGTTTAAGAGTTATGTGAAACATGTGATGGTGTGATGGCATGGACAAGAAAAGTATCCAAAGTGGAAGGTAATAAGTGAATATTTGATGAATGAAGTAATAATAAGAAATGAATATGCTAAATTGAATAGTGTTCTTCATCTTTCCAAGAATATGTTATAGGGATAAAAATAATTTGAAAAGAAACACAAGACCTGATTTCAATATTGAGACCAAAAATACACGTTGTAAAACTCATTTTTATTTGATGGAAAATGATTATAATAGTGCCCTTCCTGGGATTGTTGTTTAGGGCATTGTATTATTAGGAGTGGATATCATTTAGGATGCTTTCAAGTTTTACAAAGGTTTAGAACTGGAATGATTAGTTAATTTGTAATTAAAATACTTTAAGGAGAATACAATTACTTATTACCCATCCTTATGTATTATCACTCATATGCAAATGACTTAAATATTTTGAGTATTTTAGAACAAATTATCATTAAATATATATTTGTACTTCATACTGAATCAGAGTGGGTCAGTGTATAGCATGTATTAGACTACGGAGGATTTAAATGCAGAACTGATAGGACTGAGTGCAATGTAAAACACATGGTCGACTCAAGTGTACATCTATGATAAAAGCATAGGTCGAGAGCTGTATTTGGAAAACTGGCCTTAAGGTTTACAAGTTCATCATCCAGGGCACAATGGACTTTAAAAATTGTTTTTATTTTATTTTATTTATCAGAGAGAGAATGAGAGAGTGCCACCGAGAGAAAGAGGAAGACAGAAAGAGAGTAAGTATGGGCACACTAAAGCCTCCTGGTACTGCAAACAAACTACAGACACATGTGCCACTTTGTGCACCTGTTTTTACATAGATACTAGGGCATTGAACCCAGGTGGTCTGGCTTTCAGGCTTAGCAAGCAAGCAAGCACCTTTAACTGCTGATCCATTACTCCAGCCTCACACTGGACTTTCAACTGGCAGTGATTACCTGCCATCTAGCTCAATCCTGCTCTACAGTGGCACATGCTGTTTTCTTTTCAATTTATAAAATGAAATTTTATTGTAAATATTTAAGGTTTAAAGCATGTTGTTACAGAATACATATATATGGTAAAAATATTACCAAAGTAAATCCCACTAACATAACTATTATCACACATAATTAATTTTTTTGTGACAAGAACAGCTAAAATCTATTGACTTAACAAAAATCCTTAATACAATGCAATTTTATTAATTTTAGTCTTTATGTTATACATTGGATTGCTAGATTTGTTTATCATACATATCCATTTCTGCTATTCTTTAACTTATACCTTCCTATTTTTTCTCCCCTGACATGGTAACTATTAATCATTATTTCATATAGGTGTGTGTATTACACATGTTCATTTGTCCATAATATTCTCCATGTATATTAGAAAATGTGATTTTTCATGTCTGTCTAGTTGCATCTAGCATAATGTCTTCCAGGTTCATATATGTTATTATAGCCTTTTGAAAGCTGAATAATTATCTGCTTATCCACCCATCTAAGATCAATGGACAAATGCTGTGCATATACACATGTATATTGTATATTAAATATTTCTCACAATTCCTTTACCTATTCATCTACTGACAAAAAGGGATTGTTTCCATATCTGGCTTTTGGGAATACTGCTGCACTGAATACAGCAATTTATGAGTAGTAAACTCATCTAGTTTGGGTAATTGCCCCATAACAAGGATTATAAGATCATAACAATTTTATTTTATTTTATTTCTTCAGTAACATATATACTGGTTTTAATCATGACTTTGACAAATTACAAATTAAAAAAAAACACTACTAGGTACCAGTTCTCTTTTATGTCCATTCCTTCACAAATATTGTTTCTTTTTTTTTTCATTTTTATTTTTTATTTTTATTTTTTACAGTCAGTTTGGTACCATTATTAGGCTCATCCATGACCTACTCCCTCCCCTTGGCCCCTCCTTTTTGAGGTATATGGGTCATGCATTGTGGAGTTAGCCTACAGTTATGGGTAAGCTAAATGTCTCTGCATATCATGACCCAACATGTGGCTCTGACATTCTTTCCACCCACTCTTCCGCAAAATTTCCCCGAGCCATGTTGGGTCTGCTTTTTGATGTCATATATATGTATGTACCTGAGATAATAGCTTGTAGTCATTTTGATTTTCAATTTTTTGATGATTAGTGATGGTAAAAACCATCTCACAAATCTGTTTTCTTAGTATATTTAAACCATTAAGAATTTTAAATCAAGAAAGTAGCAAAACTTTGTCAAAATTATTTCTGTATTGTTTGGAAGGATCATGTTTGATTTGTCTTTTGATGTGATTTTATCACATCATTTTTGTTAGTTAAAACAGCCATACATGTGAAAGATAAATTTTATTTGGTTAGGATGTGCAATGTGTCCTATGTATGGGGGGCCAGGGGACTGTGATTGAACCTAGAACTTTGAATGTGCTAGACAAATGCTCTACTGCTAGTCTATATTCCTAGGCCAATGTATACTTTTTGTAATATTTTACTAAATTAAGTCTGCTAAAATTTTATTGAGAGTTTTCACATCAATGTTCAGCAAAGATATTGGTATTTCTTTCATTGTATTGTCTCTATAATCAGTTCCAGTAGATGCTGGCCCCATAAAATATGTTTGCCTATCACTACCTTTTGCAGAATGTTAGAAATGTTGGTAAAAATTTTCTTAACTGTTTTAAATTCAGTTTTGAAGCCATCTGAGCCCAGGTTGTTCTTAGCTGGAAAAATTGAAATGATTTCTGCAATCTCATCATTGTGATTGGTCATGGAAGGTTATGCTGTTGTGTTTTTTATTATTGACAACTTCCATAAATGTAAATAATATCCCACTTTTTATTACTGACAACTTCTATAAATGTAAATAATATCCCACTGTAATTCCCTTCCTCCCCCCCCCCCATTTTCCTCTTTGAAACTCCACTCTCCATCATATCCTCTCTCCCTCTCAATCAGTCTCTCTTTTATTTTGATGTCATTATCTTTTCCTCTATTATGATGGTCTTGTGTAGGTAATGTCAGGCACTGTGAGGTCATGGATATCCAGGCTATTTTGTGTCTGGAGGAGCACATTGTAAGCAGTCCTACCCTTCCTTTGGCTCTTACATTCTTTCCACCAACTCTTCCGCAATGGATCCTGAACCTTGAAAGGTGTGATAGAGATACTTCAGTGCTGAGCACTCCTCTGTCACTCCTTCTCAGCACTATGATGCCTTCTGAGTCATCCCAAGGTCACTGCCATCTGAAAAGAGAATGTTCTCTAACCAAAAGTGAGAGTAGCATTAATATATGGGTATGAACATTAAGAGAAATGCTTACAGGGCAGTTTTGTGAGCATAGTATATAAATTTAGCCAGACACCAGCAGACATTACACCCCTAGTGCTCATGACTATCCCTGTTGTAAGTTTTCAGTATCAGGGATGTATTACCTCCCTTGGATCAGGCCTCCAGTCAAATTAGAGGGCAGTTGGTTTTCCCCATAACAGACGTGTCACTACTGTGTCCCTTGGGTCATTTGGCCTGGCTGGCCAAATATAAGGCTTGCAGTATCCACTGTTGAGTATCTTCACTGGTGATTTCTCTCTCTCCCATTAATCTGTATGCAGCATGGCTTTTTCCAGCTTTCTGTCAGCTGGTCTACATGGAAGAGGTTTTCAGCTCAGCTCCAGCAGGATTTCGTCACTTTGCAGCCCAAGAATGTATAATCTTTAGCAATAGGGTCTTACCATCTATTCCTGGTAGGAAACTAAGGGCCTTGGCAATGGCCTGTAATGTTTTGGGGGCATCAAGGACCTCTCAGGCCAACAAGTCACTGGAAGGTATTCCATCCCTGGCACTGAAAATTTTCTAGTAACAATCTATGGCTCCTGTGTGTTCCATTGTCTAGAAAAGTAGGTTTCCATATGACTTATTTATCTTAGATTTTGATTAGCCTTCCTCCACCTTTCTTTTACTAAATGTCTTCCCCTAACCTCACTTAGGCCTTTTCACCCCCATTAATCTATTTTTCTACTTACATGTATACAATACCATCCTATTAAGTCCTCCCCTCCCTCCCTTTCTATTCCTTTATATCTCCTTTCTAGATTACTGGCCTCTGCTACTGAGTTTTCTTCCTACTCACATAGAAGTCTAATCATTTGTAGCTAGGTTCCACATATGAGAGAGAACATATGACATTTTGTTATGCTTTTTTTAATGAATGGATCCATTTCCTCTATTGTATCAGTTACTTTCTTGCTGCTCGGAAAAATTCCAACCAGAAGCCACCTTTGGAAGAGTTTATTTGGGCTCACAGTTTCAGAGGGTACAGTACATCCTGGAGAAGAAGGCATGGCAGGAGCAAACAGCTGTCATTACATTCTTGCACAGAAAAGCAATGAGAGAGAGAGAGAGAGAGAGAGAGAGAGAGAGAGAGAAAAGAAATGGCAAACACAGCCCTGGGCTGGACTATAATTCATGGTCTGCCTCCAGTATCACACTTTCTCCAACAAAGCTCCACCTCCTAAAGACTCCACAACCATCCAAAGCAGAGTTAGTTTGCTGGTGATCAAGTGTTCAAGTGCAGGAATCTGTGCAAGGATCGGTATAGGGGTCTTGTGTAGAGGTCTTTACATATGAACTACACTACCACATTATCTGATCTGCTGGCATATAATTGTTCATTTCCAAGACATCAACAGAAATGTCACCAACTTCTGATATTTTTCCTTAGTTTAATCTCTCACTTTTCTTAATCTAGATATTTATTGATTTTAGTTTTCAAGTAACCAATTGTTGATCTTACTATTTGTTGCAGCCAGGTTTGTATTACTGGTAGAAATCACCCAACCAAGAGTAGCTTGTGGGATAAAAGAGGTTTATTTTGGCTTACAGGCTCGAGGGGAAGTTCCACAATGGCAGGGAAAACAAAGGCATGAGCAGAAGGTGGACATCACCCCCTGACCAACATCAGGTGGACAACAGGAACAGGAGAGTGTGCCAAACACTGGCATGGGGAAAGTGGGTGTAACACTCATAAGCCTGCCCCCCAGCAATATACCGCCTCCAGAAGGCTTTAATTTCCATTTGCCATCAGCTAGGGAACCTAGCATCCAGAACACCTAAGTTTATGGGGGAACACCTGAATCAAACCAGCACATGGTTTTTGCCTATGGCTTTTATGGTATTTTTGGTATTACTTTTAATATTTCATTTCTTCTGATTTGGCTGCAGTTATCTTTAACAGCTCTTTGACATGTAATGTAAGACTATGATATTTATTTTTTTAATTTTTAATTTTTAAATTTTTTTGTTTATTTTTATTTGTTTATTTGAAAGTGACGGACAGAGAAAGAAGCAGAGAGAGAGACAGAGAGAGAATGGGCATGCAGGGCTTCCAGCCACTGCAAACGAACTCCAGACGCGTGCACCCCCTTGTGCATCTGGCTAACGTGGGTCCTGGGGAATCGAGCCTTGAACCGGGGTCCTTAGGTTTCACAGGCAAGCACTTAACCACTAAGCCATCTCTCCAGCCCTGATATTTCTTTTTTAATGTAGACATAGTTTATTATAACTTCTCTGTTAAAGTTGTTTTGATATGTTGTCTTTTCCTTGAATGTTGTCTCAAGACATTTAAAATTTATTCTTTTATTTTCTTTATGACTTGTAAATGTTGATTTCTACATGTGTAAGTTGCCCCTGATTCCTCTTGTTACTGACTTCTACTTGCACAGTACTGTAATGAGAACCAACATAGGACTACAGTCTTCTTGACCTTCATTTTGTGTATAAATGGATCAAATGAGACATAGTGGACTGACCTAGGGTCTATGTTATGAAGAAAGTTCCACATTCATGAGAAAGGAATATGTAGTCTAGGACTGGAAGTGTAGCTTAATGATAGAGGACTTAGCTAGCACAGCCTGTCTCTGGGTTTATTTTCCTGCAATTGGATGAAAAGTTCAATGTATGTCAGTTAAGTCTAATTGGTTTAGAGTACAGTTATGTCTCTGAGGTTTTCTCTTTATCCATTGTTGAAAGTGGGATACCAAAGCCCCCTACTTTTAAAATTTATTTATTTGCACATGTATCGTGTGTATATGTGGTGTGTGTATAAGTGTAAGGATCTTTTGCCACTACAATCACATGCCTGTCTGGCCTTATTAGGGTGGCTGGGGAACTGAACCTGGGACAGCAGGCTTGGCATGAAAATGTCTTTAACCATTGAACCATATTTTCAAACACATAAAGGTCCCTACTGTTACTGTATTACCTTCTATTTCTTCATTCATGTCTATTTATATTTCTATATTTGGTTGGTCCAATGCTGAGTGCACATACACTTATAAATGTGTATATTATTGATCCTTTCATTACATAATTTTATGTAAATTGTAACAGTGTTTGTCTTGAAATCTGTTTCATCTGTAAGTATGGCCATTTTTACTCTCCTTTGTTATCATTTGTATGGCATACCTTTTAATGTAACTTTACTTTCATCCCACGTTGTCACCATGTGTATCTTGTGGCAGCATGTGTTCAATCTTATTTTATTTTCCATTGTGTCTTTTGATGGAGGGTTTTATCCATTTACATTCAAAGTTATTGACAGGTAAAGACATTTCATGAATTATTTTTTTTCAGGTTGGTTTATAAATTCTTTATAGCTTCTGCTCTTGTTTCTCTGTGGTTTGGTGAATTTTCCGCAGAACTAAGCTTTGATTCTTTTATGTTACTTTTTATATTTTGTCATATTCTGTTTAGTTACATAAAAATCTCATAATTGTAGTGGATTAAATTAAACTGATAAAAGGCCTGATTTTGGTTAGTTACAAATTTGCTATGTTTGTATTCTGTTCCCAAAATTTTTTGATTGTTGCAATTTATATCTTTTTATATTGTATGTTTCTCAAAATGTATTGAAGCTCTAGATATTTTATATTAATTTGACTTCTGTGTTTCATAAAAGAGTCTCTGGCTGACCTTTTCCACTCAGGGAGAAGTTGTCTTATTCTGAGTAGGGAGAATAGCAGAGGTAGAATATTTTATTCATCTCTCTAAGCAGCTGGCCCGAATTTCTGTAGTCCACAAAGTTTCTGATACTTCCTGGATATATTCTAGCAGTCTCTTTTGAAACTCTAGTCAAAGTTTTATCATTTATTTTCATCCTTTTTAGGCACAAAGGTTAAGTGTTTTTGGTTGCCCAGTTTGTTCCATAGATGGTTTTCAATAAGAGGCTCATATTCAACTTAACTGTACACCAGTCCTTTTCTTTAGACTTGTACTAAGCACAGAAACTTTGTGGTTCAATGGGGGATTTTAGCTTGTTCCTGAGTGTGTATATGCTGAAAATTTAAGATAAAAATATGCCATATTTTCCTGAATGGGTATAAATCTATGAATCAACCACTTAGCAAAAATTCGTAAATGCATATTTACAGATGGAGTACTTAGGTAGTACCAGACCTATAGCTAGCTATTATTCATGGATTGTTTTGAAATGATTGTGCGCTTCATCTTAGGTTGGATTATTCTGTTATAGGCTCTCAGTTGCTATTTGAGCAGTTTTCTTGAACTAATTGTACATATGAGTACATGCAGAGGGGCACAAGCATATTCCTGGTATGTATACTGAGTAGGTCAGTAATCCAACTGGTAGTTGATTCTGAACTGGTAGTGCCTAGAAAGCAGATTCTGGAGGGAAAACTCTGACTCATTAACTCTCTTAGAGCATGGGAAGGCTGAAATGAAAGCTCAGAGCAGCATGAAGTGGATGAAAAGCATACTGGAGCAGAAAAGGAGTAAAACAAATATAATGTTCTATATCACCAACACAATCACCTCTGGGATAGCCATTGCTGGTTAGTTGGTTTGGATTCTTCTAAGTACTTTGGGAAGGGTCACTGTGCTATGTGAAAAAAATAAATTCTCTGTAAAGCCCTTTTGCAACCTTTTTCTAATAAATCAAGCTTGACCAAATAAACAATACAGTAAGTTATACCTTTGAACTCTTATATCTTAATTCTAAATGTGGAGAATCTATGGGAGCTGTGATTATGTTTATATATTATAAGGACAACTTTTGTAGTATTGTCTAGCTCCCTGTAGATTTGTACCTATAGCAATTATTAGAAACAAAATTGCAACATCCTATTTTCCCCAAATTCTATTTAACTTTGTCAAATCCACCTAGAATTAATTATATCTTTTGTTAATTAGGATTTAGATATTACATGAGGTATGATCTCTCACCAGTGATGCCATCCAGCTGAGGCAGCCTGTAGCTAGTGCCATTTATATACGTTGATAATTGTAGATTTGTATGTGTAACAACCCCACAAAGTTATCTTCTTCAAATTTTTTGCCCATGCCCTTATTTTGGCTAATATCCTCTTGTCTCAGTGTGCTGGGAGTGTCACATGTCCAAAATAACCTCCCTGCTTATGTCCTGGTTTCTGTCTTCTTTGCTCAACCTCTCTTAGTATCTGGAGACATCTCTTTCTCCTTTCTTTCTGCTAGTTTTTTTTTGTTTTTATCTCATCATAGGCTGTGGCAGAAACACTCTTACTTATCTATGTCAACTCCTCCCTTACTCACAATTATTCTCTGCTTCTTTTTGAAAACCTTGTGGTTAAGTTTAGTTGTCAATTTGATCAGATTAGGAATCAGGTAAGAGATATTGACTGATGGACAGGTCTATGAGGGTTTTTTGAGGAATTATTAACTGAAGGAAGACGCAAGACTTTGGATATGCCAGTACTATGGGCCAGTTGCCAAGGAAACCTGCTGGCTTGGGATGGTTTCTTCCAGGGAAGCAGGCAGTACAGCTAGAGTGGTGGAATTTCACAAGTGTTTTTGTGCCATAGGGTTTCATCATGAGTTCCTAGTTGCCAAACATGGAGCTTCAAGATTTGATTTCTTCGTTGATGGTTTTTGATAGTACACTGGTCCAATCTTTCTATGCTCTTCCTCCATTTGTCCTTTTTGGAATGGAAACTCTGTTCCAATATGTGTTGAAAGTATGCAACTGGTGTTTAGCTTTTATAGTGTTCACAGTTATGAGTCTGTCTTGAGTATCTGTTGACACTTTAGAATTTTGAATATTGTTGGGACTGACAAAGACAATGGGATATGTTAAAGGTGGACCTTTGTGCCAGTAACCTTAAACTTTCCAATGTTCCTTTCCATAGCAACTTTACCTCATCATACCTTTGTATTCTATATTTTCTGTCAAGCAATGAAGTCCATTACTCTTTAATTCAATTTTTCTCAAATTCTCAGGACATGGGCAGAACACAACCATGCTTTCCACCAATATCCTTGTTCTAACAAAGTTCCTTTCTTACCCTTTGAAACTTCATAAGCCAAGCCTTCACTGTTTAAAATTCTCTCTGTATTTAGCATTTTCAAACTCTCACTAGAATAGCTCATTAAGCTCTGATTCCAACACTGCAAGACTTCTCCAGTTCAAAATACCAAAGTCTTCGTCCTTCCACATCCCTCCCACAAACACATTCCAAAAGACTAAGAACCACATGGTAAGAGTCATCCCAGAAACAAACCCACTTCTCTGGTACTAACTTTCTGTTGCAGTTATCTTCTTGTTGCTGGCTCAATCCCTGAGCCAGAAGCAGCTGATGGAAGGAAAAGGTTTATTTCAAGTTTATATTTTCCATAGGAAGCTTCATGGAGGAGGAACAAGCTGGCTCATTTCATGATAAATCTCTAGTAGAGATAAAACCAGCCAGCAGCAACAAGCATGAACTGACTCTGAATGAACACCTAGGGCTGGACTCTACATTAAGGTCCAACTCAGGGTGACACCTTTCTTCTGGCAGGGTTCCTCCTCCCAACATTCTCTACACACTAAGCATTCCTTAAGGGTCTTTGTCATTTATTTAGGGGGAAAGAATAGTGAATTTCTGTTCATATGTGGAATAGTTATATCATATTAGATCAAATTATGTCCTCATTATTGTCTTCATTTGGAAATGAAGCATTGCATAAGCAGTTGTGTTTTGATATGTTGACAAGAAATGGAGTTGTGATGGTGACGTTGTCAATTTAATCAGATTAGAATTCATGTAAGAGACATACCTTTCATGTCTGTGAGGATGTTTCCATGAAGGACTTATAGAATGAGGAAGATATTAGGAAGAAGTTGGACAATACATAAAGAAGCTCTCACTGCCCATGCTATTTTCTTGTGCATGTACCTTGTTGATGCTATTTTTCATAGACATCAAAACCAATAGCAATCATGTTTCCTGTGGACTGAAGACACTTGCAATGTCACACGGGGGTCTGATAACCCTCCCCACACCTTCTCTCATGAGTTGACCCAGATGCTTTTGATAAAGATGAGAATAGTTGTCCACTGATTTCAATGCAGAGGAATTTTGACATGCAACAACATCTAGTCATATTTATTTGGTTTTGTTCTGTTTGGAGTTAATCTTTTTATTCATCTGTCCTTAAAGTTGTATCCTCCATAGTTTTCTCTCTTATTCTTTAAAAACTCATTGCTATTTATACATGCCTTCTGGAGTATTGTATCCACATTGACAAATTCAAATAAAATTCTCTGAGTATACCTCCTTGAGTTCAAAACACATGGGTCATAGACACCTTTCCAAGTCATTTAAAATATATATTACACATCTCAGTCTAGATTTTGGGTCCAGAGAAGTTCAGCAATAAAATAGGAGCTGTATTTCAGAAGACTTATCCTGCAGGGATGATATTCTTTATTCAAATCTCCTTACCATTCCCTGTGCACTCATTCTAGCAATTTCTACCTGAGCCCTCTCCCACAAAGCAGTCTGTGTCAGACATTTAAAAATCAGAACTCATGCTTGTCTTATATTAGATCCTAAATAAATTAGAGCTCTTGTTCTTGCTTTGAAAGTGTCTCTTCTCAAGGGTGACAGGAATATATATACATATGTGTGTGTGTGTGCGTGTGCACGTATGTGTATAGAGACAGAGAGGTGCCTTTATTCTTTCTTTCACTTTGAATTCTCAAAGAAAACATCTAAAACTTCAAGTCCTCAACACTGTGAGGAAAAGCAAAGTAAGAACTGAGAGTGGTGGGGCACATTTTAAATCTCAGCACTCAGGGGATAGGGGCAGATGTAGGAGGATTGCAGTGAGTTTGAGGCCAGCCTGAGACAACATAGTGAATTCCAGGTCAGCATGGGATACAGTGAGACCCTACCTTGAAGAAGAAAAGAAAAACCCCAAAATGAAAAGTGTACTCAAATAAGTTAGAATAAATGTTTTAACCTCTTCTATTTTTGTATTACAAGGCATTTGTTCTACTGAAGATTGAAAAATTATGGAATAAATAAACTTAGTTTTGATTAATAAAACATGTCTACATATGCAAAAATTACCTTATCATGAAACAATGTTGGGTACAATTTTTCAGAATTTGTTGCTTGCCTGAATATTTTATGTGATATATTACAGATACAAACTATGTCTGAGTGGTTCAAACAACAGAGAGAAGAGATCTATAGCTGTCTGCTCCATCAGACAAACTTGTGTCTTTGGAAAGAACATTAATAACCTGTCATTTTAACACAGAGTCCTCTTAGTTGACCCACCTTTAAAACACATTGCAGGTGTAACTTATCCTTTAATAAGAAATTTTTAGTCTGCACCACGGTGTAACAACATTTTCCTGAAATTTCCTGATCAATTAAATACTGTGTCCTTCTGGTCCCCACTGCCCTGTTACACCTACTCATCTCTGTTGTTTTAGAGTGAAGCAGCCATACACACACCCAATAAATGTGTAGTAGGCACAAGCAGAAAATCATCCAAATAAAAATGTATTCTCCCAAACAGGGAGCCAGGTTATAGTTTGCAAACTCTAGGTCCAGACCGCTCCTGAATATCATTCTAGATGACATTCCTTTACATTGTCACTTTATATCTTAGCTATACTTTCACACTATAACAATACATTTTTACAGATTCTTCATTATGATGTGACAGCCACATTCTTCCCATAAGTCAATGAACACATGAAGAGTTCACAGGAATTCAGTTCAGGAGTGTACACACCCTAACCCAAGTTTTCTCAGACAACATGGAGATTCTCTTTTTTTTGTGTATGTCTATGATAAATCCAACATCATAGTATTATGGTGTGTTGGATAGATAGATTGTTCAAATTTTAGCACAACATGCTTGGCCTTTCAAGAACAGATCTGAGTATACTCATTGTAAGCCACAACTACACAAAAGCCCTATATACTAGTTTCTGTCTGGAATGCAGATTCTTAGTTAAACCCTGTTCCAAAAGAGGACACAAAAAACCAAAACAAGATAAGTAAACCAAAACACCATAGAAAAAAACATACACATCCATATATGTGTATGTAAAGTATCCTCACTATGCATTCTTTTACTCTAGGAACAATTTTTATGACATAATTACTCAATGTCTTATCTGAAAATTATATCATAGAAAACAAAAAACTGTATTCCTTATGTTTTTATGAGACCTTTAGCAGGATCCTGATCTGATGGCAGCACACCTACTTGTATAGTCAGCTGTGGAATGTTAGTTCACAAACCAGATGACAGTATGCCTAACTTCACTAACATTTACACCAATGTGTTTCCTATCATATTACCCATTTTTAAAGAAGTGATTGGAGTGATTGTTTCCCTGACTTTCCACTTTATTCTTGACTTTCCCATGTTTTATCTAGCAACCCTTTTTCAGAACTCTGTTCCTATATGCATTTGTTTTTCAGATTGTTAGAAAACAAAACCTTGGGGAAAAAACCCTGGAAGTCTCAAATTATTGTGTCTTATTACAAGAACTCAACAGATCTGCTTTGGTGCTCTGAGGTTTCAATGTTGCTATCTGTTTTTCTCTCTTGGTATCCTTTTACTTCTTTACCTGCATAATCACTATCTGATGCAGGTTACCAATTTTCTTTAGCATTTGGATGCATGGATCCCAAGTATGATAGAAGTGGTTTACTTGACACACTTTTCTAGTCATAAAGTCCAGACTGGAGCTATAGTTCTAAGGAGACAAGAGTTAGCAGAGCTGTTGGTTCATTCTTGCTGACTGAAAGTAAACTGATTAGGTATGATTAGGGCATGAAACTGCAGAAAGAATACCTACAGAAGTGAGAAAAAAAAAAGAAAACAGTTTTAATGAAGAATGATAAATTGTTCTGGCAGTTGTCACTAATGCATTTTTATTAACTGGTAACTCCAAGAAGTGATTAGTCACTTTATTTACTTGAACTCTGCAATTTTTTTTTTTTTTCCGAGGTAGGGTTTCACTCTAGTCTAAGCTGACCTGGAATTCACTCTGTATTCTCAGGGTGTCCTCAAACTCAGGGTGATCCTCCTACCTCTGCCTCCCACGTGCTGGGATTAAAGGCGTCCACCACCATGCCCAGCTTGAACTCTGCAAAATTTAATATTGAAGTTATCTCTTTCCCTTTATTTTCTCCTTTCTTCTGTATTTTCTCCTTCTCTTTTGAAGTTTTTCTTCTCTCATAAATACCTAAAGCTCTGGGGTTGGCTTTGTCTGCCTGCTGTTGGTTTCACACTGAACCACGATATCTTTCCAGTGATTGACTCTATGACTTGCTGAGTCTGCATCTCCAGCCAAACCTCTATTGAATTGTAGGTTCATAAATCCAACTCTTTGCTGGTATCACTGCCCACCTAGATATAAAATTCAAGCACAATACCAGAAACCATAATCCAAACTGTTATACTTTGTATGAGCCATCATCAGATAGATGATTTTGTCCCAGAAGATTGAGGAAGGGGTGTGAGCTACCGGCGTTTAATGCCCAAAGAGCAGGGAGAGTTTGGAACCATCATGCAGTCCAGAGGACAGTCTCCCTGAATAAAGAGAATAGTAACCCAAAATGTCAACAGAGCTAAGATGAAGAAACCCTTCCCTAGACCCATTTCGCATATCCCCATTGTGTTTGTGGAGGTAGCATGACTAAGTGATATGTTGCATAGGCTAAGAATCCACATCTGAAATAGCAGTTAGGAGGAAAGCTTCGGAGGGTGGCATTCTGCATTGGAATGCCAATACTGCCGTACAGGAGGCATGTGGGCTTTAATAAATTCTCACATGTAATATGTCCTCATCATTAAGGAGTAATTACAATTCTTCTCCTATAAATTTGTTGTGAGGATTAAATGAGAGTATAGGATTAAGTATGGAATATAAAATGGTGTTTGACCTTTAATAAGTGTCCAGTAAGCATGGTTTATTATGTATAATATTATTATATTGATTCATTCAGACCAGTTTCTCCTTTAATTTTAACCTGACTGTTCATGCTTCAGATAACTTTTCCTCCTAATAATACAATTTTCAATTTATCAGTCGGGCCCTACTTTGATTCTTCCTGTATGTGCATATTACAAGGTGCTATTTCTAAAGCATTATATCAATTATTTCACTAGTATCTTTAAAATCCTGCAAGTTTTCATTACTATAGGAGAAATTGCATTTCTTGACATAGTATAGAAGGAATAAAGGGTACTTGATCTGTAGACATTATCTTTATCACTTAGCCACATCCCTCTGACAGCCTGTACTTTAAATTTTCCAAACTACTTATTCCTACTTGGATTCAGCATGTTTTAATTTTATCCAGAAAACTAGAATAACAATGATGAAACAAATATCATTCACTCAAAAGTATTTGCTATGAGTTAAATATAAGGTCGACTTTTACCATAAATATTTGTTTAATATAGCTAAATGAGAGATGATCTCTGACATCAAGAACTTAAAATCTTAAATATTCTGTCACTATCATGATTTACTTACTATTAGTTTCAGAAATTATTTCCTAATGTCTTTTCCAAGAATTTCTTTGTAGCAGTTATCATTTGTTCGCTGAATGCTTACTGATATATTAATGGCATGAGAACTGTGACTTGAACTTTTAAGGCTGAAATATACAAGCCAGATAGCTGTAGATCTGCAGGTAGATGACTTGAAAACTACTCTCTCATGATCAAGTATTGGCACACTAAACTTTATCTATTTTTAGAGAAATATATGGAGTTCAAATTTTACTGTATATTTTGACACTTGAAATAAGAGTTTCTGTGATTACATAGACTTATACATCAGTCATTTCCTTAGCATATCATATCTCTTGGCTTCAGTCACTTTTACATTTGTTAAGTTTTTGTCAATATGTGAAAAATATATAAAATATATAAAAATATATAAAATAGTTAAGATACATATTGGTAATTGAAAACAATATACAAAAACATTATAAAGCAAACTATATTTTTCATCTTGTCAACTAGTCTCAGACATAGTATCTTAACAGTTTATATAAATACCTGGCCAAAATACTCTCCAATATTTGAAAGTCACCAAAGGCCGACTGTTGATGCTGCTTTGTGGCTGAGAGAAATGATTGATATATCACTTCTGAGATGAATGACTATTTTCTTGGTTGTAAAAGCCCATTTG
Source organism: Dipus sagitta (assembly GCA_036346955.1). Lineage (NCBI taxonomy): Eukaryota > Metazoa > Chordata > Mammalia > Rodentia > Dipodidae > Dipus > Dipus sagitta. Next base: position 52,453,385 of record CM070775.1, on the reverse strand, counting down.
AAGAGTTTGCATTTTAATTTTGTAGCACTTACTATGTCTAGCAATAAAATTGTAAATTTAAATAAAATACATTTTGAAACTACATTAGGGTCTAAGGATTAATCTCCTTTAAAGTTGTCATAAACTCTGAAATGTTTCTCTGAGGATATAACATAAATTTTCAAAAGCCAAAAGAAAGGGGGAGGGATATATATGAAAGTGACAAAGCACTCTTAAACCAACTCCATGTACAACAAGTACCACAGAGAGTCAAAGTGCTGGTAATGATCCATGTATGCCTCAGGAACTCACAAGATTTAGCAGCAAATTAACAAAACTTAGTAATCATCCTACACATATCCTGTATTTTAATTCCATAAATAGCAATAACTTCTCTTGAAGTTGGTGCTTAATGCTAACAGAACAACCAAAACAATGCAGTGTCTGATATGCTGTTTTTATTTTTTTTAATGCAATCTGCAGTACAAGTGAGGTCAACATCATCAAATGATATCCAATATATAATCACATTGTGCCAATAACAGTAGTCTTAATAATATACTGGTATCATTAACCTAATTTTTCTTCTTGTATTGATTTGAAAGAACCTCTTTTATTGTCTGAAAGTACTTCAAAAACTGTCAAACTTTTCTTTTGCCAAACTTCAAAGGTTAAAATTAGGTTTGACAACTATAACCTTTAGTGGCTCCAAGAGATAATCAGGAAGATGTGAAGGTGCATAAAGCATTATAATACACCATACACAGTGCTGGTCTACCTTTCAAAATTTGCTTTTTCCTATCTTGAAATTAAATCTCATACTCTTGTACTTTCTCTTGATTTTAAGAAAAATCATCTCTTATAGTCTCCTGCTACCAAGTTGGTGTTCTTATTTAAAGCTCAGCTCACATGATATGTGCTTGGATCATTAAACTGAAGGACTTGTACAGTCATGATTTTTAATGATGCATGTTTGAATAATTATGCTAATTTACAAAGCACTAGAATCAAATCAAGTGATCAAAGTTTTCATGATTGCTATCATGTGTTCCTAATCCCTCCTCTGTCACCCTCACAATTGGCTGCATGTACAAGCGTTTCTTACAAATTCATTTGGAAATGGTATTAATCAATGATGAACATTAGGAAAACTTATGAGGATCATAATGCAATTTATTTTACTGCTCTGTAGTGGACTATATGTGCCTGTGTAGGTAATAGTGTTTTGCCCCACACTTGCGTAAATACTGTCTACGAATCAATACAGCATTCTTCTTTGACAGAAGCTGAATTTTTATCTGTTAAATGTGTGAGCTTGGGGCAGTGATGTGTCTGAAGTGGTTTAAATCTGAAATATGATGTATTGCAAAGAGAGTTGATTGACATCTTTGTTTATTGAAAAGTATTACATGAACAGCAAAACGCAAGCAGAGGCAGAACACTCCACTGCCAAATGCAGCTGTGTGATTTTTTCAATCCTCTGTGCTCTGCCCCTTTGAAGCTTGTCTGATGTAATAAAGCCAGAGGATATAAAACAAACAAGAGTCTTCATGATTCAACACTCAAAAATTTAGACAAGGATGACATTTTATTTTGGTTTGGGGTAAAATATTTCCCTCAATTCTCCCCTTGCTCTTATTTTTCTATTCTATTTATTTCCACAGTACTGTTAGATTTTAAAGTATCCTCTTATGTTTATTAACTTGAATATATATTCAGAATTATTTAATAAGAAGACAAAGTGGAGAGGGTTAAATATTTTATGTATCCTCTATAAATGAGAAAAGGACATTAATGACACTAGTCTTAAAGCACTAAACATGTAGAAGCAGAAATTAAGTTCTCTTTAAATTTTATGTTGGAATAATTATCCCCCTCAACATAATTTGCCCATGTTTTATTAAAGCTTTATTATGTCAAGGTAAATAGAGGTTAATGCTGCTGTTACTTCTTCCAATGAAGTATTATCTTTAATCTTCCTTTAATAAAATAGTGGTAAATTGCACAGTAGGGGTAATCACCACAGGCTAATTTAGAGAGTTGTAAAATCCTTTACCAACTATATACTGTAGTTAAAAATAGAATGAGTCTTAAGAAAACACAAATTGCAATGTAACTTGGAGGAATTTAGAATGCTGTTATTCATAATTTTAATTACTTAGTTAAGTGGATGCTTTGTTGGGACCTACTATGTTCATGGCACTGTTCTGGAAATGCCAAGGGTATGGAAGGATGTAAATGTGAAATTTTCCCCTAAGAAAGTTATAAAAATTACTTGAGCAAATAGTTAAGTAATTGTGGACTATGAAGCCTGCCATACAATAATATCTCTGCTATGGATAACTAGAAAATAGTTCATTTCAGGATAGGCATTGATAATGTGAGATATGTTAGAAGTTGTCAAGAATATCTAAAAGAAACTGGGAACATTGGGGGGGGGGATATTTTAGCTATGAAAAGAGTTTGACCAAAGGGCTATTACTGATATCTATCAGATATTTACTCAGTATTATCTTGAAAGACCAGACAGAGATATTGTAATATGCCACTGAGAACAAGAGAAGTTTTAAACCAGGAGACTGTCTTTAATAATAGGATTGTAAGGGGAAAATGCTTACTTTTCTTTCTAGACAAGCCAGAAGAACCATCACTGACATAACAGAATTTGTGTCACCCTACAGTTTTAGTGAAGTGGTAGTCTTTACTGTTGAGCTCCTGAATAAGAAATCTGATCGCTGGACATCACACTAAATAGTCCAAATAACACTTGGCTCTGTTTGCTTCTCTGGAGCCTAAGACTGAGATCAGAGCTCTTTCAGCATAGCATTCTGTATAGTCACTCTCAGACAGATGTAATCAACTCCTCTAGGGACTAAGAACATTCCTTTAGAACTGTTCAAGAATAAGCATGAAGGAATGGGGAAATTAAATATAAATGATGTTCCACTTTAATTTTTCTGTGGGTTGTATTCTAAAGCAAACAACTGTACATTGGATGACTTTTGTGGATGACAAGTCATTTTCTTCTCTCTCTCACAAGCCTTGGCGACAGTAAGGGGTATATAAACCCTGAGTGAAGATCTGAAGCTGTTATTAAAATGGAAATATTCATAGCAGTCAGGAGTCTGTAAGAGTCTGTTCTGGAGATGCATTAATGTATTTGAAAGGATATTAAAGCTTAACACGAAGAGGAAATAGTTTTAATGGCAAGATGTAAAGCTGCTTAACAGAATTATACCTAGGACTCTGTTTGTTGGGTCTAATGTTACTCACAGTAAAGCTGCATGATGGTCTGAGAGCTTTAAAAATAGTACAGTTTTCTTACTTGAGAATTGCAAGTATCTTAAGTGTAAAGCATTTGTTCATGTTTAGGCATTTGTGGAGGCAATGATAATATTTCTCACCTTGTGCTTATGGCTTAGTTGTATATGACTGTTTGAATCAGATGTTATTTTTCTACAATAAGCTTAATATTTTTTCTTATACAGGTGATGAGAGAAACCCATCATTCTTTAAGATCAAATTTCATATTCTGGATTCCGTAGGATAGATGATGTATAGTGAAAAAGGAAAAGACTCTGACCCCATTAATATATAAAAATATTGGATACATTCAATAAATGGCTTTGCCTGAGCAGCCACACAAGTCAAAGTTGGGGGTGGGCAAACCAGTGGTGTGTTGGAACCCTATCCGAGTCATTATTAGATTGTAGTCTGCTTGTTTTCCAAATGTCACTGGATAACAGAGAGCAGAGAACAGTCTGTATTAAATATCTCTGTGTGTTTGTGTTTGTGTGTGTATGTGTTCATGTAGTATGCATGCCACAGTGCATGTGTGGGGGTCAGAGGCAATGTTGGGTTTTGGTCCACACCTTCCACCTTGTTTTGATGCAGGGTTTCTTATTGTTTCCTGGCTCTGCACACCATGCCAGCTGGCCTATGAGCTTCTGGGAATTTTCCCATCTCTGCCTTCCATGTTGTCTTAGATGCACTTCTATTTCAGCTTTAAGTGTGCCAGGGATCCAAACTCTGGTCCTTAAACTGTTCAGCACATGCTTTTCCCAACTGAGGCATCTTCCCCAGAGCGCAGTTTGGATTTGTTTTCTTCTTCAAGATACAATCCTGATCAAATATTAAAAAGACAAAATGACAGAAAACACAAAAATATTTCTGTAGTTTTGCCATAAGGCAGTAAATGATGAGACCGAATAAAAAACTTAAGTGTATGTCCTTGTGTTTACAGCATAGCTTGGGACATAAAATTTATGCTATAATAGTAAGAAGATTTAAACATCATATAAAGAAGTAGAAACTATCATAGAAATAAAATTCAAAGTTTTCAAAAAAATACAAAAGAGGGATCAGAGTCATAGCGTTTATAATATTTATACAACTAATTACCTAAGATTTAGAGAGAAATTAACCCCCCCGCACCACCCATATTACCCTGCTATCTGCCAGCTGCTGCAGAGCTGGAATTACTCAGGTGCATGCATTCAAGCCTAACCCCTTCAGGATACTGCACCCGGGTGTGCTGACTTCTTCTGGATTCAGCCACAGACCCAAATAAAAAACATTGTTGCTCACAAGGCTTGTGGATCTCCCTTCTCACTCCAAAGACTGATTTGTAGGGAGAACTTGTAGAATTGGAGGTAGGGTGCTCCCGTTGTCTTCTGCCTCTCTGTAGTCTATGGAGTTATCCTCTATTCCTTATACAGAATAAGTTGACAACTTTGGGGCCTTCTGTGGCTTTCTGCTTGACTCCCTCACACATCCACCTGCCAGTTTGCATTGATCTCAGCAGTCAAGTTAGAAACCATAACCTACCCATGAAAAGCATCTTGAGTTCTCTCTCACCTACTGCTAATTTTCTGTTAATAGCTGTTGTCAGGATGGGTATTCATTTATCTTTTATGTTTAAATATTTCTATCATTTTGTTTTAGACAAGTCTGAGAGAAATGTATGACATTTCTATTTTTTCTGAATTATTTCCCCTAGAAGAATTTCATTATTCTGAAATTTTTGTCATTAAATTTCCTACCTCATAGGTTTACCCTAATTTTTGTTTCAGCCTCCCTCTCTCCATCTCTCCCTCCCTTCCTGATTCCCTTTCTTTCTCTTTTCCTTTCTTCCTCCTTTCCTCATTTCCCTCCTTCCTTCCTTCCTTCCTCCCTTCTTTCCTTCCTTCCTTCCTTCTTTCCTTTCTTCCTCTCTTTCTCTTTCATCCTTGCTTTGTACTTTTAAAAAATTTTTGTCAATCTATCTTTTTCATTTCTCCCACAAGTTTCTAGCAATACACATTGACTTCACAATTTAAAGGACAAAAAAATGGCATGAAGTTACTGATTTGCCCCTTTTACTTCTTAGGTTTTTTTTTTTTCCAAAGGCTCTTAGAAACCTTTCTTTCTGATAGAAAACTAAAAGATATAAGCCTCAAGAAAAGTATGGGGAGCATATGGTAAGCGAGGCCCTGGAGAGGGTGGGATTAAGCCTAATCTTGATGTTATTCCAGTGTTAACTTTTTTTTTGTTTGTTTGTTTTGCTTTTTGAGGTAGGGTTTCACTCTAGCTCAGGCTGACCTGGAATTCTCTATGTAGTCTCAGAGTGACCTTGAACTCATGGTGATCCTCCTACCTCTGCCTCCTGAGTGCTGGGATTAAAGGCGTGAACTACCGTTCTGGGCTCCAGTGTTAACTTTTGTTGTTGTTTTTACTGTCTTTGTATCTTCTTTAATATGACCACTCAGTACATTTATGCTCATTAATATTCACTAGCAATGGTATGCTGAATGTTAAAGTACATAAGGGCTAGTACATTCTTCAGGGTTTAGTATACTGTTTGAGAGTTTATATGCTTCAAGATCTGTTTTTATTTTACTTCATTAAAATCACATTTTGGTTGAGTATAGAATATTTAACTGCAATGACTTCTTCTGGTTTGGAAAATGACTTATTTTACTGCCCACTGATGTCCAGAGACACCGAGATGTTTGATACTTGACTACTGCAGAATATGCAAAGTGGCCTCACAAGAAGAGTAATGATCTCCTCTTCATTTTTCTATATGCAATACACAGTTAGGAAACAATGATAAAAACAAAGCCTTCAAATACAAGATGTGTTTACTTCTGTCACAGTTAATATATTTTTATTTTTTGTGTGTGTATGTGTGTATATGTGAGTGTGCCCTGGTCTCGTGCAACTGCAAACTAATGCATGTCTGGCTTTATATGGGTGGCTGGTAATTGAACATGTGCTGGAAGCCTTTGCATGCAAACGCCTTTAACTGCTAAGCCATCTCCCCAGAGTAAATACATTAAAATCCATGTAAACAGATATTTTCTCTTTTTTCCCTTTTTCCTGTACGTAGGCTCTGGAATTAGCCAACAACACAGGATGCATCATCTAGGTTCAAGAATATAATATTCAAGTCATTGTTGATGTTATTGAGGGGAAATATTTAAAACAGTAATCCAGGTGTCAGAAGCACATGGTCAAGTTCTCAGGAATCAAAGAAGAGCTAATAAACCAGATTTCCAAGAGAAACACTTCCAGATCACTACTGGAACCATACTCTTGGCACAGATGCAAATATGAAAGTCATTTGGTCTCCAACTCTTGGCATATATCATGACTTCTGTCAAATAAAACAGAAGTTGCTTGAATTTCTCTTTCTTCTTCAGATCTATATAGTTTTCCTTCAATCTTTTTATCCAAACTTTTATGGTTTCACTAATTCCTCTGTGACAGCATTCAAATAAATAACTACACTTCTCAATTCTTCATTACAAAACAGGGCCAATACATAGTAAATATAGAAGATGATGTATTGAACATGTTTAGTTATAAGTCTTGTAGACAGTATTTATGAACCAGCCATTAGCTGTGTAGGTCATATATTACTCTATGTCATGCTGGAGTGGAAGGTATGTATATAAACTGATGTTGTATAAATGGAAATATTTTTAACTTTTTGACTGGATTTTCTGCACATTAAGTGATGGTTTCAAAATTAGGAAATTAGGAGATGGAGAGATGGCTCAGTTTTAAATGTGCTTTCTGTGCAAGTCTGAGGACCTGAGGGATCCTGAGATAGCAAAAGTTGAAATCTCCAGAGTTCATGTAAACAACTGGGAATGACCATGCACATCTGTAACCCTGGTACTGTGGAGGAGCCCAAACTGAAGAATTGTTAGTAAATGGCAAGCTTGGGAATCAGTCAATGACTCCATTGCAAAGAGGAAAAAAATAAAAAAATAAAAAATAAAAGCAGGTGGGTAAGTGACTCAAGGCAATATGGAATATTCTGCTGTTGCTGCAGGCACATGAATGAAGTGCCACATCAGTGGCACATACACCACACACTTAAACATGCCATACACACCATCACACAGTATGCCCATGCAAAAATAGGGAATTATATTGATATTTTAGCAAATGATATACATCTCATTAACTCTGATATTAATATACCTTAGGTTCTATACTGAATTCCTTTTTGTTCTCACTACACATTCATTTTTTTTAGGGATCTTACATAATTCTCAGGCTGCTACTGATGCCAAGAAAGCTCGCATGTCCATCTTCATTTTGGGCCGCATTCTTAACTCTAGATTTTAATATCCTCTTGCCTTTTGGCCATTTCTAATTTGTTAGAGTCACTTTATTTGTTTATTTACTTCAGAGAGAATGGGTATTTCAGGACCTCTAGCTACTGTAAACAAACTCCAGGTGTATGTGCCACCTTGTACATCTGGGTACTGGGGAATCTAACTTGGGTCATTAGGCTTTGTAGGCAGACACCTTAACGACTAAGCAATCTCTCTAGCCCTTAGAGTCATTTTGAATTCAACTTAATTTTTCATGTTTCCTTTTGATTTTTGCCACCTGTGTTCTCTTTCTCTTTGGCCACTGCCCCAGATCTATTTGCTTTTTAATAATCTTGCTTTAACCTCCACTGCTGATTCCTATAAAGCCTTAATTCTAAATAGACTATGAAATGGTCATTTCTCTTCATACCTCAGTCCATGTTATCATTATTATGTCTTCCAATGGATTTATTTGCCCCAATTTTTCCCACTTCCTAATCATTCTTCAAAAAATTAGAGTAATTTTTCAGAGACTAAATTTGATAGCACTGCTCTACTACTGAAAATGCAGTTATTTTGGTTGTTATTAGAATAAACTCCATCTTTCTCAACAGAGCCAAAAGGGTGAGATGCACCCTTAAGTCTCTCCTCTTTATCCCTCATTCTTGCCCTCATACATGGCCCACAGTCTTACTATGTTATTTTCCTTTTTGCTTGATATTCCATATAATAGCTCACTGTCTGCCTTTCTGGCAGAGTCTGTGTCTGATTTTCTGATCCTAATTGTTGAAGTCTAATTGGATGACACATTATGAGAGCAATATTGCAATGCTTCAAGATCAGATACTCCTAATTAGGTATTGGCATATCATGCTCCTGAAATTTAAATTTCTTTGTGCATATCTTCTCAAGTAATACCTATGGGAAACAATGCTCTCATCCATGAAATATATCATTGTATCCTTAGAACCTAGCCTAGACCTGACATACAGTAGTTATGTTTCCTTAGAATTTGGCCTAAGCCTGATATAAAACAGACATGGGTGCTCAGTGTCTGGCCCAAGTGCAGCTTTTAATAGAATCATTTTTCACATGGATGTTCTTAGTATTTCAGTAGTCACTAATGGATACTTTTCTTATGGCTATACATGTATGTCTAGTTCCAGCATGGACTTCTTCAGATATGTTTTTAAAAGTTTGTTTAGACTACCCTCAGTTTCAATGTCATCTAATTTATATGAAGCAAGTAACCATGAAACAAATGCTTATGTTTCTCATGGGCTCATGTGTTCCACATTCACACCTGCTGTTAAGAAAACATCCTGATATCCCAACAAATTGACTCAACTATCTCTAGTAGAACCAAAAAAAGAGACATCAAATGCTTTACATTCATTCTTTAAATGCTGTTTTTTAATCTATGATACATACATGGTGTTTTACCTATAATTCAGCATCTTAATCACCAATGAGCATAAAATATACAACCACTTTTATTTTCTATCACATCAAAGTGATAGCATTACATGACTAAAATTTTTCTGCACATCTGTAATGTAATCAAGAAACTATGGAGAATCTTACTATTATTCAATTTGCCTCATGTATTCTTTAAAGTATTTGAGGGAAGCTTAGGCCTTCCTGGGTCACATTTTGAGAAATTTTGTTTTAATATATTGCCATTTATCATTATAAATAATTGAAAATTTTTCTATATTTCTAAAGCTTTATAAGCACAATATGTTATATGAAACTGTGGAAAATATTTCCTAAATCAAATCATAGGACATTAATATGCATGATATAGAAATATGACTCTCTAATTAATTTGGTTGAAAAAACCTAAAATCCTTTTGCATTGCATGACTTCTGAGGACCTTTATTATAATGATTTGCACTGATTATATTCATGTATGAGGCATGGTCAATGTTTTTGAATTTTAATTCCTATGACTGAATTCTGAAGAGCATCAAATGGGAACAGTGACATGAGAGCTTGAGAAATCAAATTGAAATTTAGAAGATGTTGTTACTTTAGTTTGGAAATCTGGAGCCTGCTAAATTAGCTACTTTCTTTACGTATCACAACCCATATAATATGTGCTTTTCTTCATTTATTATATGTTTACATGTACTTTGTGATTAATCAGCTTTCTATCTGTAAATCTCTCCAGCAATTCATACCAATCCTGCTGAATCCATCTATATAAGCTTTCAGTGGTTTTCTTTCTCTCCAGCATCACTCAAATGCTAAATATTTGTGACAAAATGGTACTCAACATCTCTGAGTTTGCTTGTTTAACACCTTCACTTCTCTACTCCTGCCCCTCCTTTACATTGTCCCATCTTCATGCTCAAGCAGTTAGGCAGCTGATAGATGTTAAGTGAGATGTAGAAGAACTTTCTCTTCCATTTCAGAAGTACTTTTGTTTCCAATACTTAAATTATTTTATCCAAGAGGGAAATAGTCTAATGAAAGTAAATGAAACCTAAAGTAGAAGTTCAGCAAGGGAATGCTCCTTTAAAGATCTACAGGGTCTGGGATATCCTTCATTGATTCAAATGCTTTTGAGAAATTGGAGTTAAATGAAGCTAAGCCCAAGTACAACATAAAAGGAACATTACCACAGTGCTGTGAATCTATTCTGAATTTTGTTCTAGATTTCAGTTTGTACAGGACCATCGTTATAGATCTTAGTGTGTGGTAGATTCTTTCCCAGATCTAGATGTGTACTGGACAGTTGTTTTACATCTCAGCATGTAGTAAGTGGTTCTTCTAGATCTTAGCATGTGTTAGACTGTTATTCTACCTTGCAGTGTGTAGTGGATGTAGTAGATGGTTTTCTAGATCTCAGTGTCTACTGGATGGTTGTTCTAGATCCCAGTGTTTGCTGGACCATTGTCCTAGATCTCAGTGTGTAGTGGATGGTTGTTTTAGATCTCAGTGTGTAATGTATGGTTGTTCTAGGTATCAGTGTATACTGTAAAGTTGTTGTAGATCCCAGTGTGCACTGGACAATTCTTCTAGATCTTAATGCGTGCTGGACCATTGTTCCAGGTCTTGGTATATAGCAAATGGTTGTTCTAGATCTCAGTGTGTACTGGACCATTCTCCCAGATCTCGGTGTGTAGTGGATGGTTGTTCTAGATCTCAATGTGTGCTGGACCATTGTCCTAGATCTCTGTCTGTAGTGGGTGGTGGTTCTATATTGGTGTATGTAGTGCATGATTGTTCTAGGTCTCAGTGTATACTAGAAAATTGTTCTAGATCCCAGTGTGCACTGGGTAGCTCTTCTAGATCTTGGTGTGTACTGGATGGTTGTTCCATATCTCAGTGTTACTGGATAATTGTCCTAGATCTCAGTGTGTAGTGGATGGTTGTTCTATATTTCAGTGTGTGCTGGACCACTGTCCTAGATTTTGGTCTGTATTGAATGGTTGTTCTAGATCTATAGTATATAAACAGTATGTAGTGTGTGGTTGTTCTAGGTCTCAGTGTATGCTGGAATGTTGTTTGATATCCCAGTGTGCACTGGGCAGTTCTTCTAGATCTCAATATGTACTGTATACTGGATGTTTTTTTTTCTAGATTGCAACATGTACTAGCTGGTCATTCTAGATCTCAATATGTAGTGGATGGCTATTCAATATTTCACTGTGTACTCCACAGTAGGTTAAAAATCAGGCAATAGTGTGCTTTGTTGCTGTTTTAAATTTGCTGCATTGTTAAATGTTGATTTTTAAATATTTTATTTATTTATTTGAGAGAGGGAAAGAGGCAGAGAGAGAGAGAGAAAGAATGGGCATGCCAGGGCCTCCAGCCACTGCAAACAAACTCCAGACACATGTGCCACCTTGTGCATATGGCTTACATGGGTCCTAGGGAATCAAACCGAGGTCCTTTGGCTTTGCAGGCAAGCACCTTAGCCACTAAGCCATCTCTCCAGCCCCTTAAACATTTTATATTTATTTATTTGAGAGAGAGGCAGATGTGTGTGTGTGTGTGTGTGTATGTGTGTGTGTGGAGAGAGAGAGAGAGAGACAGAGAGAGAGAGACAGAGAGAGAGAGAGAGAGAGAGAATGGGTGTACTAGTACCTCCAGCCATTGCAAATAAACTCCAGATGTATGTGCTACCTTGTAATCCTGGCTTACATGGGTCCTAGGGATTCAAAACTGGGTCTTTTGGCTTTGCAGTCAAATGCTTAACCACTAAGTCATCTCTCCAGCTCAACTTTTTTTTTCAAGGTAGGGTCTCACTCTAGCCCAGGCTGAGCTGGAATTCACTATGGAGTCTCAGGGTGGCCTCGAACACTTGGCAATCCTCCTACTTCTGCTTCCCCAGTGCTGGGATTAAAAGTGTGCACCACCATGCCCGGCTCAGCCCAATTTTTAAATAAATAAATTAATTTATATTTTAAATTTAAATTTAATTTTAAATTTTGTTTATTTTTATTTATTTATTTGAGAGGGACCAACAGAGAAAGAGGCAGAGAGAGAGAGAGAAAGAGAGAGAACGGGCACGCCAGGGTCTCCAGCCATTGCAAATGAACTGCAGATGCGTGCGCCCCCTTGTGCATCTGGCTAACATGGGTCCTGGGGAATAGAACCTGGAAGCGGGGTCCTTAGGCTTCACAGGCAAGTGCTTAACCGCTAAGCCATCTCTCCAGCCCTTAAATTTAATTTTAAATAACTAAAAAAAAATTTATGAATACAAGATTTTAGGGAAAATATTAAAGTAATTCATTAACATTTAAACATATTATGGAAGAGAAAGAGGAAGTGTTTTAAGTTTTAAAGTGAACTCTTTAACAACACTTACTAAAAAATACCTCATGTTTTCCTGGCCAATAAACAACAAACAAATTGAAAACTAAAGGTCTGCAATTGGAAATTCAGCTGAGCAATGACCAGACTGATCTCTGAGCCATGAATGGGCCTGGATTCCTACTGCAAGGCACAATGACTCTGTTTCACAGTTTCTATAAACAGGACCCAGATTAGCCGGCTAGAGTCAGAACATGTGAGGGAGCTTCATATTCAATACACAACCTTATAAAGAGAAGAAAAATGAGTCTTGTCCAAAACTCTTACCTCAGCACCCACTGGCAAAAATAAAATGTAAGCTGGGGACCACGTCTCTTTGAAGCTGATTTTTTTTTTAAACTCTCTAACAGGCCTCTGGTGGTTACAGATATTGATCGTCAGAAAGTAATCTGTGCAGGTTTGGGGGCATGCCAGTACAAATTGTAGAATGCATTCCTTCCTCTCCAAGGACATGTTGAGCTTTTTATATTGTTCATACAGCTTCACTCATCAGCTGTCTACCCTATTTGATTTGAATTATTTTCTACCTTTTGTGGAAGTATAATTAAATATATTTTTAAATAAGAAATTTTATGAATATAGAATCTTTAGTTTGAGTAAAGACATTTTTTCTTCTTTTTTAAGCCTCATTTTTCTTCTATAATCATTATTTGATTCCCTCTGGCTGCCTGCTACTTATTTGTAGTAGTTCCATTCATCCATTGAGACCTTTCCATCTGTCACACAGCTTCGCTTTCTTTACCCAGAAGCTTTATTTTCCTACTGTGCCATGTTTACTTTCCCCCCTTTTCTTCTCACTCTCTCCCCTTAGTTGGATCAACACTATTTTGTGCAGGAGTTTTCATTTTTTATGTTTTGATTTATATAAGATAAATGGTGGTGAATATGTTTGCTACTCTCTGAACACTGATGTAATTTTTAATTGCATATTTGTTTGCATCTTTATGACTAAAGGTGAAATTTGGGTTGATCTAGAGCATTTCACCATTCTGAGTATGAAGTGAAGCAGGGGCATTGCTCAACCAGCATTTGCATAAGGCGAGAGAATGGTGAGACTAGTTTCTCTCCATGTCCTTACTTTCTTCTTTCTTAAGTATTGCCAATTCATGGGTTATTTATTGTGAATTTTGATGAAGGACCTAAGCAACAAAACCAAAATTTCTGTATATCTCCTCACCTTGGATATTGCCATTAAGTCCTATTAAAAGATATATGTCTTTTATATCAGATCCCAGAGATAGAAATAAAAATGCAAACATTATTAAAGATTAAATTAATGAAAAATTTCCATTTGACTTATATAATTGGAGAAATATTGGAATTAAGCTAAGCCATGTTATAATATGATAAATTCCTCAGAGTTTTTTTTTTATTAATGAACCAGCTGGATTGACAATGATAACCTAACAAACTACTAAATATTTTCCAGAATAAACCCAAGGTGATAAAAAATAAGGCACTTTACATTAACAAATGCAAATAGATTTATAGTTTTGCATCCTAGAATAATATTCCCTTTTTAATTTTGTTTATGACCTAGTACTGTGAGTTTAAATCTTGAATGATGTGCAATATATCTTTTCACAATAGTTTGCAATATTCCTCTAATGAGTTCCTTGGTGACATGGTGACATAGTATTTGAGCTTGTGTCCTGGGCTAAGAGGCAATGTTTTAATTTAATACCCTTTTTTTTCTGATATAATGTTTTAGAAATCAGAGTCCAATGAAATGCTAGTTATGATTTTTCACCTAAAACATAATTGGGTTTTCTTTCTACGATTTGCAGATGACCAAGCATAAAACATCTATTATTTTACATAGTGCTGAACTCAGTGTAGTAAAATGAATGTACTAGAAAGGAGCTTCCTCCAGCTGAGGGAGAGAGAATCCTGACTCTTCCCTTCTGTTTCCAGTGTGGTACAGTCTGCTGAAAATATATTAGCTGAGGCTGATGGATCATACTTTGGTAATTCTTGGTTAGGGTCAACAGAGGAAAAATAGTATTATAAGAAGATCAGGGTATAGGACAGAAGACGATGAATATGTATGTGTGTAATGCACTTAGAAGTATGCTGAATATCACTCTTTTATAGGAGAATGGAATGGTAGAAGTGTAGCAGAAAACCTTAATAGTTACTGACAGTTGACTCTGTCAATCCTTCAATAATAAAAGGTGGTGAACCTGAATTCTTGCTTATAATAAACTTATTGTCTATCTGTCTGTCTGAGTGCCTATTTGTCTTCTAGCTATCATTTATCCATCCATCTATCTATCCCAAAGAGCCATAGCCTAAAAGGTTTTTAAAAGTAATCTGAATTGTTTTGGGACAGTGATAGAGGATTCTGCTGTCAGAATAATCTTTGCATGGAAAACAAAGTAAAACGTGGATGAAATTCAGAAAACAAAGCTGTCTGAAGGCACTGTAGAGAAACTGACATAGGCAGGTTCTGAAGGTCAAAGGTCTCAGGAAAAAGGAAATGGACTGAGGTGAAATAGACACTTAGTGACATTTCACTGAAGGAATTTGCAGATTCCTGTTTTCTAGGAAACATTGGCTACAGAGTCAAGAAGAACAAGCAGTGTTGTTTTCTCGTCTTTTCCCATTCACAATGCTGAGGAGGAGTAGAAAGGGAAGAAGAGAATAGGTTCTGTCAATGAGGAATGATCTCGAAAAGAGACAAGTACCCTCAAAAGTGCTGATTTAGAATTGAGAACCCAAATGAATGATCTAAGAGTAAAGTGAAATCTGAAATAGAGGAGCTCTTACAGATTTTGAAATGTTATCTCAAATTTATCTCAATTCATAGTAAGAGCAAGATGATCTGTGCTACTCAAATTTTCTGCTTGTAGAAACTACCTACAGTCCATTTTTCTAATTAAAAAAATTAAGACAGGGTCTTATGTGTTTGATGCTGGTCTAGAAATCCCTATGTAGCCAAAAATGACTCTAGTGTCTCAAGATTCTTGTCTCCACTTCTCAAGTGTTGGGATTAAAGCATGTGCCAACACACCTGGCTGTTGTAGAAGGTTATCCTCCAGGCGTGATGTGGTTGTTGACCTTCTGAACTCTAGGCATACGTGATTACTAGCATAGGACCTGAATAAGATTTGTCCCACTAACATGTTGTCTTGGAACTTAGAGGAGCTTAGGAGTCCCTGCCCTCACTGAGAATTTATCTGCAGTTAAAGGTTATTAGGGATGAGGGACTTACCAGACCTCACCCCTCCCTGAGGATATACAGGTACTTAAGGTTTACTAAGAGATATTTTCTTCAGTGATATGGCTCCTGGTAAGTTGCTCATGCTCCTGGAAAGAACCAATCACCCTTGTGTGAGCAAACCTAATTAAATATATTGATTCTCCAAGCTAAGCTTGTGTGGAATCATTATATTGATCTGTCATTGGGCCTCAATCTGGAGTAAATAGATGTTTGTTTGTTTGTTTTTTCTGCCAAATAAAGTTCATATAACACTGCCTTTTCTTCAGTGCCTTAACATCTTCTACTCTATACACAAAATTCAACTTAAAAAAAACTGTTATGCATGTTAGGAACAAATAAAATCCTGGGAATAATCAAAAGAAAGAGCCCATGGACAGTGTTGTTGAGAAAATACTTAATTTTATGATATATTTGAATAATACTTTACAGAAAATATAAATTCTTTGGATTATTTCTCAAGAAATAGAATAAAGCATAGACATTTTAGCACTGTAAAATGAAATAATGGAAGATAAAGGCAGTGGATGATTTTACAGCATATAGACATCTCTGAAGAGACTATGGGCTGGAATCTAGCCCACTGCCATGGGCCTAAAATTACCCATGATGTATAATCAAACAAAAAAATGAAAGATATATTTTTTGGAAATCGAAAAAATTTTGGGTATATGAAAATAATAACCGAAATATAGTTACTGAGAGAACGAAAACAGGTGAGCTAGGCCTTAAAATTATTCTAGCTTTCTGCATGATGGTAATTTTGTTCCACATCATAGGAAGGGGAAAAAAAATAAAGCTTAGAATGCTCTTGAAGTCAAGGGACCATGATCAGTGAAGAGGGAGGCTAAGGATGCTAGAATTTACAGAGAATAGTGTAAGAGAATTATTAAAGAAAAAATTAAATATTTTTATTCCTTTATTTGCAAGCAGAGAGAGAGAAGAGAAACTGAGATAATGGGCACACCAAGGTCTCTAGTCACTGTAAATGAACTCCAGATGCATGTGCCACTTTGTGCATCTGCCTTTTTATGGGTGTTGGGGAATTAAAACCACGTGATTGGGTTTTTCAGACAAGTGCCTTAACCACTGAACTAACTCTCCAGCCTCAAGAAATAAATTTAGGAGTCAGTATGGCACAATAGAATCTAATGACCACAGAAGATAAAACTGTATAAATCTAACTAAAGAAAACAAATTTGAGATTTCATGGAATGAAAATTTAAGAAAAGTAAAATCAGACCTTCATATGGGTGTGAATTGTTTAAGTTCTTAGAACTCACCAGCATAGAATGGCATTATTGAAATCATGGTGGGTTTGACCTATTTCCAAACAAATAATTCAATAGAGCTTTACAATGATTAAATTGGGTCATGGGAAAAAACAATGTCTTCTAGAACAAAGTCCAAAAAATCTTAAAGGAAATAAAACAAAATCTGGAATTCAACAGTACAGAATTCATGACATATGGTAACTGATGCCATACATAAGATGAGGTAAGAATTATGGACACTATTTTAAGAACCAGTAGCTAGAAAAAGAAAATATAAATTCTGAATCAAGTCACCCAAGGACTCCCCCTCTACCCACCGAAGGAAAAACATTAAGTGGACTTGATACCATAGTAAGTCAAACACAAAACAAAATGACTTCATGACTTGTGTGACATTTCAAGTACTTTGACATAAATGCAATTACTGTAAAGATGGAGGAAAGTAAGTATATTTGAAAAACTAATCACCAAATACACTACATGTACCACATATTATAACATGTAGCCTATTGCAGGAAAGCTGCATGCAGATCTCAGGAATGAACATCAGAGTCAAATTGCTAACGAGCTGCAAGAAAGCAGCCAGATGAAACAATGGGAAAGCAGGTAAAGTACTGTAACTTTTTAACAGAAATTAAAGCCCAGCTTCCAGGTAAGATGGAGGTGTAGGTACCATGCCAAAGCAGCCTAGGGGGAAACAAGCCAAAAAAAAAAAAACAAAAAAACAGCAAAATACACACTTTTACTAAAAAGTGAGGTGTATAGGAAATTGAAACAGCAGTGGAGAAGTAGGAGAGATCCAGAGCATCCAGAGCCCACACAGGCTGGCAGAAGCAACTCCAGCAGGTCCAAGGGATAGCAGCGGAGGTGTGCCAGCCAGCCGCCAGGCTCTTCTTGAGCCGCAGGAAAAGCCAGGTGAGGGGATTTTCCACTCACACTGGAGCTCTCTGCAAACTCAAGAAATGTGAAGGGAGAATGGCAGTGAACAATGGAGGAGCAGATCACAAAGTAGAAGAACACGTGGAACAGCAAGAGAACTAGAGCAGCATCGGCAGCCTCCCCTCCCCCACCACCAGTGCCCAGCTCCAGTAAACAGAGCAGGGGTCCAGGGACCTGGCTACGCCTACTTGAATGAACAGCAGGACCCAAGCAGGAGCACCTTAACTGAGACCAAAATCATCCCAAAAGGTAACTGGGATTACACCAGGTCAGTACCCGCCTAATAAACCTGGTATATAAGCCTGAACCAAAAATGCTAATTGCACCTTCCATATCAGGATAAATTATATGTTAAATCTGATGGACGGTCAGATTTGCCATTCATAAATAAGCTGTATTTTGGGCTTGTTATTTTTTGCTTCTTGATTTATAGTGGCTTTGTTTCCTCTCTTTTCATACATTAGGGAAGGGTCTCACCTGGTCACAAGCTGACTTGGAACCCTCAACAGACCAGAAATCTTAACCTCCTTGTTGTCAGGATTCAGGGAGTGGGTGAGGCACCACACACCCTAAGGGACAGACAGAGGATCTGGTTGTCATAATACCTACTCTTGCATAAATACTCTGTGCTGTTTTTCATTGAAAGTGTGCATTGTTTAGTTATATTTTAGAATATACGTGTATTTTGTTCCACTCAGCCTACTTGAATACTCTCATAGCAGGCAAACACAACACCTAGGGTCACTTTTGTAGATACTCTGAGAGTCCTGAGAGCCACACCTAGCACCTCAAGCTCCTACCCTAAAGATATATAACATCATATTGATTGATACATCTAATAATACCCAGCTAACTAGAAAAATCAATCATTAAATAATCCAGGATGCAAAAATCTATACATTATAACACAAGAAACACCAAAAATCAAGAAAATATAAGTCCACCAAAAAGTATTAATGCATCAGAAATGACCTCCAGTGAGAATGAGTTAGAGGAAATGCCTGAGAAAGATTTCAAAAGAATGATTATAAATATGTTCAAAGTAGTCAAAGAAGAAAGCAAAGGAATGAAAGAGGAAATCAAAGGTATCAAAGAAAACACAGGACACCAATTTAATGAAATAAAGAGGTCAATACTAGACATAAATAAGGAAATAGAAATAATAAAGAAAAACTAGTCAGAATTACTAGCAGTGAAGAACAGAGTTAATGAAATTTAAAAAAAAAAAAAACTCTGTAGAAAATCTCACCAGTAGAATGGATGAAGGAGAGGACAGAATATCTAAGCTGGAAGACCAGGTGGCAGACCTAATATAGTCCAACAAAGAGAAAGACAAACCAAGAGAAAAGTATGAGTGGGAATTTCAAGATATTCGGGACACTATGAAAAGATCAAACATAAGAATTCAGGGCATAGTAGAAGGAGAAGAATTTCACTCCAAAGGCATAGTAGGTTTCTTCAACAAAACCATAGAAGAATACTTCCCCCAAATTGGGAAAGAGGTGCCAATGCAGATACAGGAAGCCTTTAGAACCCCAGCCAGACAAAATCTGGAAAGAACCTCTCCTCGCCATATTATAATCAAACTACCAAACACAGCAACGAAAGAAAAAATATTGAAAGGTGTTAGAGAGAAAAACCACGTTACCTACAAAGGCAAGCCTATCAGGATTATAGCAGATTAATCAACACAAATTTTAAAAGCCAGAACGGTGTGGAGTGATGTATTCCAAATTCTGAAAGATAACAACTGTCAACCAAGGTTACTTTATACTGCAAAGCTATCCATTCAAATAGATGGAGAAATAAGGACATTCCACGACAAAAGCAAGCTAAAGGAGTATTTGAAGACAAAACCAGCTCTACAGAAAATACTTGAAAGAATCCTCCATGCTGAAGAAAAAGAAAAGCACACATATAAGGAACCTGGAAAAAACAAACAATACTCAAATACTAGTTAACACAAGAGAGCAAAGGTAAAACCAGAAGAACTGCAAAAAAAAAAAAAAATGGCAAAAATGAATACACACCTTTCAATAATATCTCTTAATACCAATGGCCTCAATGCTCCAACCAAAAGGCATATGTTTGCAGACTGGGTTAAAAGGTAGGATCCTTCAATTTGTTGCCTCCATGAAACCCACCTTTCTACAAAGGATGGACATTATCTTATGGTGAAAGGTTGGAAAATGGTGTTTCAAGCAAATGGACATAAAAAACAAGCAGGGGTTGCTATCCTAATATCTGACAAGGTAGACTTCAGTCCAACATTAGTTAAGAAAGATAAGGAAGGCCACTTTATATTGATTAAAGGCACCCTCCAACAGGAGGGCATTATAATCCTAAACATATGTACACCTAACATCAGAGCCCCAAAATTCATCAAACAAACACTATTAGAACTAAGGTCACAGATAACACCAAACACAGTGGTAGTGGGTGACATCAACACCCCACTGTCATCAATTGACAGGTCAACCTGGGGAAAAATAAACAGAGAGGCATCTGGACTAAATGAGGTCATAGAAGGAATGGACCTAACAGATATCTACAGGACATTTCCTGCAAATGCTGCAGAATATACATTCTTTTCAGCAGCACATGGAACATTCTCTAAAGTAAATCATATATTAGGACACAAAGCAAATCTTAACAAATACAGGAAAATTGAAATAATTCCTTGCATTCTATCTGACCACAATGGAATCAAACTACAAATCAATAGCAAGAAAGACTATAGAGCATATACAAAATCATGGAAATTAAACAACACACTACTAAATGATGAATGGGTTAATGAAGAAATCAAGAAGGAAATCAAAAAATTTATAGTCAAATGATAATGAGAACACAACATACCAAAATCTCTGGGACACAATGAAGGCAGTCTTAAGAGGTAAATTTATAGCTTTAAGTGGCTACATTAAGAAATTAGAAAGGTTGCAAGTAAACGACCTAATGCTTCACCTTAAAGCCTTGGAAAAAGAAGAACAAGACAAACCAAAAATCAGCGTCCTGTGTCTTCTTTGATTCCTTTGATTTCTTCTTTGACCTCTTTGAACATATTTTTAATCATTCTTTTGAAATTTTTCTCAGGCATTTCCTCTAACTCATTCTCACTGGAGGTCATTTCTGATGCATTAATACTTTTTGGTGGATTTATATTGTCTTGATTTTTGATGTCTCTTGTGTTATAATGTATATATTTTTGCATCCTGTTGTAATCCCAGTTACCTTTTGGGATGATTTTGGTCTTAGTTATGCTGTGCTCCTGCTTGTGTCCCTCTTTGGTGTGCTGTGGGTTCAAGTATTCTGGGCGGGTCCCTGGATTGCTGCTCTGTTCGCTGGAGCTGGGCACTGGTGGTGGGGGAGGGGAAGCTGCCTATGCTGGCTCTAGTTCTCTGGCTGCTTCACATGTTCTTCTACTTTGTGACCTGCTCCTCCGTTGTTCACTGCCATTCTCCCTTCATGTTTCTTGAGTGTGTGGAGAGCTCTGGTGTGAGTGGAAAATCCCCTCACCTGGCTTTTCCTGTGGCTCAAGATGAGCCTGGTGGTTGCAGTCCCACTGTCCTGGCGCCGCCTCTGCTGCAGCCACTTCTGCTGGCCTGTGTGGGCTCTGGATCTCTCCTACTTCTCCACTGCCATTTGAATTTCCTATGCACCTCACTTTTTGGTAAAAGTGTGTATTTTGATTTTTTTTTTTTTTTGGCTTTCCCCCCCTAGGCTGCTTTGGCATGATTCCTATGCCGCCATCTTAACCGGAACTCTGCAAGTAAATTTTTAAAAGACATTTGTAAAAGCTTCTAACTGGCAACAACTCAAATAAGTCAATAAGAAATAGCACAACAACAAAATGAACAAGCTACTACTCCACAAAAAAACATCAAAGAGCTTATGCTCTTTTTAATGATTCAAAGGTACTTTCCAGTAGCATATCCTTGACACAGTGGACATTTCTTTTGGAACTAGCTGCCTTAAAAATACTCATAAGGGGGAAATAAACTACCCCTGGAACATCAACCAGGGCTCATGTGAAACTACAGAGTATTGAGGATATGAGTGAGTGCTGCTTCCATGGTGAGCCTGTCAACCAGTACCAGAGTCCCGGATACAGGTCCTCTCAGAATACCAGGAAGAGGATGTTTCATAGAAGACTCACTGTTCTTATCAAAATACATTCAAGAAAGATATATCTAATAAAATTTAAGAACTGGATACTTGTACAATTAATAAATACAACTAATATAGAATAATAGGACCATGGATACCAGCCTGAACTGGTTGTATAGAGACCTAATAAAATATGAAAAATGTGTGGCTGGACATGCTGACTCTCACTTTTAATTCAAGCACAGCTGAGGCTGAGTTGGAAGGATCACCATGAGTTGAAGGCCAGCCTGTTCTACAGAATAATTTCCAGGTCAGTCTGATCTACAGTGAGACCCTGTTTCAAAAGGAACAAAAGAAAACTTCCAAGAAAATACCCAACATCTTTAAGTCGAAACAGAAGAAGAAAAAATAATTAATAAATACATTATAAAATACAGATACAACCATTTGGAACATATAGATCATATATGCACATATATCATAATAAGCCATACTTTTATTCATAAATCTAAAGTACTAAAGAAAAAGTAATAAAACTATTGGTATGACTGAGATTGGTTGAATGGTAATTATGATTACATGCAAATATTTCTATTTGTATATTTGAGTTATATTTAATTCAACAACCTTATTAAAAGGAGAATATGCTTTAAACTGCTATTATCTGATCTAACTGCAGAACTCATGATGAAAACAGCACTATTTTTATATATCAGTCATCTAAAATATAATTGATGTGTTATCACTTTCCTAATCTCTCATAAAGGTGAAGACATGTGTTGATAAACTACCATTTTGTACAAGATCATGCACATAAAATAGAAGGGATGTCAATCTCATAAGAAAATATTTTTATGTTATAGTTTCAAACAGTTACATAAATGCACAGCCAACTGTGATCCCGTTACAATTTCAGCCAGAAGATTTCACAGAATTCAGAGACATGTGGGTATAATTCCATGTTCAGAGACTCTGAAGATGAATGCAGTTGTAAGCTGATGTAGGGTTGAAAAAGAAGGTTGGTTTGTAATGTTCAAAGATTACTGTAGGGAGAAAAGAAAAGTCATGAGAACTGAGCAGTGTGTGGCTCTATGCATTCTCAACAGCTGGGAGGAATGGAAGATGCAATGCTCATACTAGTGCTCCAATTCATTACCTCGCAGAACACTGATGAGAAAAGCAGACCCTGGGGAGCAAAATTAGGGCAAGAATAGGAACATTGACATTGGTTAAATGTAGTCTCATACCAAAAAAGTACTTGTTTCTTCTGTTGCTTTGTTGTGCTGGTCCAAAGAAAACATTGTTCCTATATAGGAAAGCAAAGTTCATGTATGAACTACAAATGAAGAATAAAAGAGCATCACTCATAATCTCAGAAGAGTACAAATCATGAAGAATTGTAGAACAGAGGGTAATCATGTTGCAGCAGTTAAACTGTGAGGACAACAACAAATCTTCAACATTTTCAAGATTAGGCATGAAAAATATATTTTATTCATGATAAGCTATATAATTGCCAAGTATGCACACTTCAGTTATATAAAAGGTAGTAGCCTAGTAATATCAGGAAGAATTAAAAACTTTAAATGAAAATTTCAAAAGTAAGCTGTCTTTTAGCAAAAGTTTTTAAGTAGAACACTCCAGAAACAGAAAAGGATTCTTTCCATGAACGACAAGGTTAAGGTGTCTTTCATGTATTCTTGAAGAGATCGTAAGGTTAGATATTATAGTGACAAGTCAGACTGGGACACAGCATTAGAGACAATGGCTTAATTTGCTGGACTCAGAGGTCAAACACATGTAACTGAGGGAAGGGTTAGAACACTAAACTTAGACTGTAGTTTGTAGAATGCACAAAGGAAAGCATAACCATGTGCAGAAGAACAAATGGCTTCAAGAACTCTTACTTAATTTCAGAATTCGAAAGTGGACTCCTACTCTCATTTGTCAAGATGGGGGTACATAGTGTCAATGCTCCATGGGAAGGAAGTATGAAACAGACAGGAATGTTTCATTTGGACCGAGTACTGAAAGTTTTGGAGAGTTGCATTATTACACTCTCTAAGTCATTTAATAGAAATGATAATGAATCAAGGAATAAATTGAGAACTGATATAATAAATATATACTTTTGCAAACCATGTATTCTATACTTAGGCTAGAAGAGCCCTGTCTTATCATACATACTTGAGTATTTAATATTTAATGAGCACTCATGTATCTTTTGTATGTGTTAAGCTATTTTACATGCATTCTGTCATTAATATATAGTTATTCCATGAAACAAAAATGATTGTCATAATTTTATATAAGTAATGAGACTGAGACTTAAAGAGGTTAATTTGTCTGAAAGCAAAGCCCAAAAGAGTATTGCCAGGATTTATACTCCCCTATGTATATGACCTCAGACTCCTCGTTGTCAGTTCGTGTGACAGTGGTGTTAATACTAATGTTGCTGCAAATAAAAGTACTCTGAATTGTGGCACTGGAAAACAAAGAAATGGCAGCCTACTCAAGATGGCCTGTGTGTCTTTTGGGAGGTTGGCAGTTAAATGTGGCACCAAATTCTGGATCCCATTACATGCTTGATACTGTCCAAACTTCCATATGGCCAGAAGGCCTGGATCCATCACAGATGTCACTTCCCATGTCACCTGCAAGACATATGTGACATGCATGGGACAGTAAGATTGCTAACAGTGTATCCCAGCTCAGCTTGTAACTATGAAGCAAAGATCGGCACAGCAGCAAGCATGAGAACCAAGCAAAGTTGGGGGATGATTCACTTTAAGGCCCTGAGTCAGCTGCTCAACAGGGAGCTGAAATGGGGGCGTTATGAGTAGGCTAGGAAGGGCTGGCAAAGGAAAGGCTCGAAGGACACATTGAATCACAACTTCTAACAATGTGGCATGGCTATGCAAACAACATCAGACAGGCCAAACTTACATGCAAAAAATCAAAGAGTGAATGACTCTTTTTGGGCAAACGTGTCTGGCAGCCTCCAAGGAGGAAAGGCAGGGCTGGAAGTACAATATGCTCTCCAGACAGAGGAGAGAGTCCCAGCCCAGAATCAGCTTCCATGTGCACGAAGTGTAGAAAATCTGAGACAGGCACTGGGCTCTTCAGCCACGTTCTCACCCTTGGAAAGCAATCAGCTTGCAGACAGATCTCCAATTTAAATGACAGCAAAATGTATGCTTCGAGTTATCTGACCAAATTAGCAACCGAGATATTCTAGGGGCTTAATTTGCACATTGAGTTTTAATAGTATTATAGTTGTTTAGCAGATTATATAACCAAAAATGTTAATGGGAAAAATGATCTTATTTGACTAGGAAATTGGCACCCCGACTAATTATCTGAAAAGGAGCCAATTTTAAAATTCAGATGCTATTTGAATGAACTGCTATTGGCTGAATTAGAAATTATTGTGTAAAATATGCAGTTTTTAAAAATAGCCTCAGAAAGGAAAAAAGGACTCAATGAGTGAAGTTCCTATACCTCACTGCGCTCTTGGAGGAGTTTCAGAATGGAGCAATGCAACCATCAGAATCATAAAGCATCCAGGGGTGGAGCTGAAGATGAATAGATGGCCTGAAGTGAACATACAATATGGATGCTTTGTGGTCATCTTCAATAGGACGGATTGCCCCTTTCTGCTCTGTAGTCAGATGGAAACTCTTTACTAACATATCTCATTACCTTTTTATCAAGGACTTGGTGTTTCATCAGCCTTTTCAATACGAGCCAAAATTAAGGGCCACACATATTTTTTACTGACTATGTTTTGACTATATTGTTCAGAGTGTTCAACATGGTAGGAAAAGTCAAAGCTTCCAATTAATACTGATGATAACATTTTTCTTACCATGAAATTTATTAGCTGTAAATTGTCAAGACTAAATAAGAAATAAGGTTGGCTGGGTGTAACTTTCATAGAAGAAGGTTTTAGGAATGAACATGTTATTGTTTTTGATAAGATCACTTTTGTTAGCTAACTTTAGTGATCTTATTTTGGCCACCTTTGTCTTCTCTTCAAGGTTAGCTGGATCTTATAAACAGCAGTTAAAACTGCCTATTTCTCCTTCATTACTTGCCTGTGGGATATAGAAAACATAGGCTTCTCCTGCAAAGCAGACCATTTCCCCTCCACTCCAACTCTTTAAGACAATGTCTTCAAGCTGCCATAGACCAACTGTGAGTGTTAAATGAATATCTTTGACAGGAGGACAGTCTTTTAGGCATTGAAATAAGGATTCCTTCTCTCTTGGCATGTGACTACTGAGAAATGCTTTGAGGCTCATAGCAGAGGATATGAAGAGGTGTCAGAGTACCAAAAGCATCAACAGAAGGAAAATCCATACAGGTAGTTTTCCCACCTATAGTATCTCATGAACTCAGTCAGCTCTTTGCGTCCCTTGGCTGATAGAATCTCCTTCTCTGTTGTCAAATGCCACATAAACTAGATGTCAACTCTTAAGGATGTCTAGTTTTCTTAGAATAACAGAGGTAGAAGAAAAGTAGAGTAGAGAGCTGAAGTAAAAATCTTCAAAATTGTGTGTCTTACTTCACAAGAATAGACACACACACAAGTTTATCAGAGTCTAGGTGAGGAAGAGTTTTTATTTCCTCTTAACTGATTTGCTTTATGTTTAACACTGAATTTCATTTCTCCATTTTGAAATTTTCCTTGCTAATGCTGAAGTAGTTAAAACTTGTTTATTAGTTATTATATTAATTTACAAAATGAATATGAGATATGGTAATATATAGTATATAAATAGAAGTATACCTATCATAAGTTGAGGTTCGTGTATTTTTCTACCAATGTGCACATCCATTTACCCAGTGACACAGGCTAAGAAACAGGAAATTATTCACACTATACTAAGTTTTTTAGTGTTTCAATTTTTCCAAGTGCTTTCATTTTGATCACATTTCAGAAATCTGAGGAAGAGAATAGTCATCTCAGAGCAGCAAAACCTGAACTCAGACATCATCCTTGTCATGCATTTCCTTATGGCATCATAAAGTCATCTGATTAATATTGAATTCATTGCATATAGCAACCTGTGTAACTATAGAAGAGGATAGGAATTAGCAATGCAGAGTATGAACATTTGCTACATGGTAAGACTGTTTCTTCTGGCAACCATTTTGCATTTTTAAAGTCATAAGCACACTCTGCTTAACAGAGCTCCAAGCTGAGGAGCAGCAAACTAGGATGAAGTTGTGATTAAATGAAGGAGGGCTGAGGGGTTAAAATCTTTGCTGGATGATTTCATCAGGGCTGCCCCAAATTCATATCCTCAGTTAAATGAATGAGGAGAGCCCTGTGTGGAATTACACACTTGCTGGGAATGGATGACAAACCTTCTGCTCTGCTGGAGTTTGTAAGTAGTTTCTAAGAGCTGATTTCTGTACAAGTGAAGTTGATTGGATTGTTTTATTTTTCTTCTGGCAAGAAATGTTTTTTTTTTTTTTTTCCATCTTTGCATATCCCTTTCCCTGTTCTCTTGGTTGGCTTGATGACAGAACCTTCTGCAAGACTCAAACACAAGTCATATTTTCTTGGAGGCTCTCTGAATATGCTGCTTGGTCTCTGCCCCTCCTTGGGTTGGGTGTCAATGCTCTGCTAATAACTACTACAACACTTCAGAGATTCTTATAATAGATCCTCAGTCTCTGCCACTCACCATAAACTAGGCTGTGAGACTGTATCTTTCCAATTTTAGATGTTGAAGTCCCAGAATGATTGAATTATACTTCCACTTCTTTAATCTGAGTATAAACAGACCCTCAGGTCCAGATGTGGAAGACCAGGGACAGATTATTTATAGGTTAGGTGAGGCTCCTATAGTCCCTCATCATCTAGAATTCTTACTATTGCAGAGTAACCTCTTCAAATTGACTACTGATTATTCAGGGGGTAACCATGGCTGTGCTGGAGAGGTGCAACTACCTAGCTATACTGTCTTATTAATCATCATAATAAAGAGGAAGAAACAGCCATCAAATAACATTTGCTATCAAAATTTTCTCCTGAAAATTTTAAATACTATAAAAAATATCTGTTTGGACCTTTGTAAGAAAAAGGTAAAATAAAAGCCTATGCCTATAGCTTCTGTTAATTGATATAGAATGTTTTTGTTTTATTTCATTTTCAAAAACGTTAGCAAAAGGAATAACATAAAACCTCATTTGACCCAATTAATATTGAAAAAAATTGAAATAAGTGTCTGGTATCCATTGTTCTGTGGAGCATGAGGGCACCTCCATCTTTTTCTCCTCTTCCTTAAAGTCAATAAAGAAGTGGAGTTGCCGTGTCTTTTTATTCCATTTAACCTTTTAAAAGTTTTGCTCCAGACAATAGGTAGATGCTTGGTATGATTCTGGTCTTTCCTTATGATTAATGATAAATTGTCTGTATACATATGTGTGCATATATATACATAACTTACTGTCTGGAGATACTATATGAAATTCAATGGCCAAATAACCTAACAATATTGCAGCATCGAAAGTATTGAATTTCATCAATATCAGATATGTTATATGCAAGTCAGACTTCCTAGGCTCAATTCTGCCTTTCAGTTAAAATTCATTTGCTCTTTGGCAAGTTATTTAACCTTTCACTTATATAACTTAAGTAATAAAATACATGCGTTAGGTTGTGAAATTAAATATGTCAGTATATGTAAATCTCTTATAATGGTATATTGGAACATGGTATATGCTCTATAAATTTTAGCCATTTTGTTAACTATAATTGCCTCACATATAGCATGCCAATACTAACAATAAGTAATTAAAACAAAAGAGTCAAAGATATCGAAATGAAACCTTTGAGTGTTACAAATAAGAATGAATCTGCTTATTACTAATACCTAGATCTTTAAAGTTCTTAAATCATAACACGTAAAAAGTTTTTCTTTACACAAGAATCATAAATAGTAACTGTCAGTCATCTATCCAGGTATAATTAAAAGCTACTTCTATATGTATATTTTAAACAGCTGTTATATAATGTAAGTCGTTTTGTGTTCACTTGTAAAATATTTGTGTATTATAATAATTCCAAGTTCTACAGATTAGTAAATGATAGACGTGGGCCTTTCAGAAGTGATAACATACTAGTCTAAACAAAGTCATATCTCACAAGTAAGTAGAACAAAGAACCTTGAGGAGTATATTAGTGTTCCCATCATTGGCTGGGTGGTATTTGTGGGCTGCCATGTTTCCCCCATATTGTTCCCTTAAATGTTTTTCTTCAGAATTTCCACATATGATGATTTTCTTTCTAAAGAGATATAAGCAACTCCCATCAAAAGGCTTCAGGGTGATTTCTTTGATCAGGGTGTGAGTCGCTGGATACAAGACACAGATGCCTCTTTTGTACTTTTCCATTCTGAAATGTATTAAAATGCAAAGAAAACCACAGAAAAACCAGATATAAAAATAACAGTTAAAAATGATAGGTTGGTTTAGAATATAAAGTTATGTGTTATTATCACAGAAGCTTCAATTTCTGCCTTAGAAATAATGGTACTAGTCAGATGTAAAGCTAGATACAAAGAAATTAAAATTATTAGAATTAAAAACATTTAAATGCATTTCCTAAAATGTTGGTCTTCAGTTCTATCAGATAGTGCATAGAATAGTAATTTTCCCCATCTTATAATGCCTTTACATTAAGACCATTTGAAAGCAAGTAAACAGTAATTATCATCACTGACCTTATTATAACTGTCAGAATCTGGAAATAATAAGCAATATTTAAATCTCTATATGAGCTGGAGTAATTAAGGAGTATTGTCTCAATTAGGATGCATTCATTGTGTATTTACCTTATGTTAAAGCATTTCTGTTGTAAAATGAAAGGAAGATAATAGGAGAGATGGAAACAAGCAGATAGAAGCAGTAGTAAGCATGTTTCCATAATTTATAATCATTCATAGGTAGATTTATTTCTCTGAACAAACCATGTAGATATCACAATATGAAATCAATTGGTCTATTTTAAGGCAGGGAGTAGATTTCCCTGAAAATGGGACTGGATCATAATTGATGATGATAACTTATTGTGATTTTGACTGAGAATATCATTATGTAATATATTACTTAAATTGTTGAGCCTTTTATTTAACTTACCTCAGTTTCAAACTTGGGGATAGTTAGGCTTGCTTTGGTCATTGCTAAAACTCTTACTGTTTCTCTGGGAATCAGAACCCTGGTGCTTTTTTGCCCTCCTTCTCCTACCTCCCCTTTTCTTGAAGTGTTTCTTTTGTTTGTCTCCATTACACTAGCACGAAGGGACTCAGTGTTTCTGCACAGTGGGAGTTGGCAATCTCCGAAGAGGCTTTCCAGCATGGCTTTTTACACTGAAATCATTACAATCTTCAATAGCTACTCAGATTAGAAAAAAAAAAAAAAGGAAAGAAAGAAACTAGCACATTATTATTCTCCAAACCATCTCAATGTGAAAAGAGGCTATTTGCTTGGTTCTCCTTACTCCCCCTTTCCTCCCTCCTCCTCCCACCAACCCTGCTCATCTTGCTCCTTTTCTTTCTAAATGTGTTTCTTTCACACCTAAGTTTAGTTTGCATGGTCCTGATTCACTAATTCTATTCAAACTGAGTATACAAATGTATTTTTTCTGTTGCTTCTGAATATTTTTACATTGCTTATGCAAAGGATGGTAGATATATCTTGTATTCATTGATATTTTAATTTTTTATCTTTGAGAATATGGAATATATCAGCACTGACCCAAGTAATGCCTTCAAACCCAGAACTTATTAACAGATGTTTAGTTGATGGCAAGTGATTTTAGTAACAATCTTGCAACTAATTTCTAGTTACTAGTGAATTCAGCACCTCTGGCCCCGTGTCTTTCTGTGGCTTTCTGCATGCCTGCTTTCATCCCTAGTAGCATTTGTTTATGCACATGCCCACAAATGACCCAAAATGCACAGTAGAAGCTCAGGGAATGAGGAGCTGTTTGCAATGCCTTCACCCTGTGAAAGGAATTAGTGTATGTGAACGCATAATATTCCCAACAGAGGTTTCTAGTGTCATCATGCTATTTATTTGTTCTCTTCAGTGAACATAACTATAAATAATGAAAGGGAATGACATGAATAAAAGAAAGAGTAATTTACGTATTTTATCAAAGCTACACAACCAATTTATATCCTATATCCAACTGGCCATATGTATGTTCAAATAAAAGAAAATAATATATTATTTTTCATTGTTAAGTACATTAAACAACCCTAAAAAGAGAAAATGTAACAAACAGTAATTTGTTGTTAACATTTCGTATTTTGATGACTTTTAAAATAACTACTCAATTACATGCAATAGGTTGTACATGCCCCTATTTGAACCTACAGAGTTCCCTGGACATGGCACAGCATTTTCCCAGAAGATGTCAGTAAAGCTATTCTATTTTTCTATCTGTAGTCCATGGGCCTCAAGTGAAATAACCAGGAGAAAGCTATTGCTTAAAATGTCTTTGCAAAAAAAATTCTTTGCTCATTTTATTTCTAATTCCTTATATGATTTGTTCCTTGCACAAGATGGTAAAATTTATGTACTCTAAAGTTAAAATATTTCACTTATTTTATTAGAACTTAATTTTACTTCAGAGATATTTGATAGGAACAAATGCAAGTTTACCCAAAACCAGACAATTCAAAGTCCAGTTTAAATAATTTTATTTATCTATTTATTTATTCAGAGAATGGGTATACCATGGCTGCTAACCATGGCAAACATACTCCAGACAGATGTATCACCTTG
The DNA here is from genome assembly GCA_036346955.1 of Dipus sagitta. Taxonomy (NCBI): domain Eukaryota; kingdom Metazoa; phylum Chordata; class Mammalia; order Rodentia; family Dipodidae; genus Dipus; species Dipus sagitta. The sequence continues at coordinate 52,421,645 of CM070775.1, read as the reverse complement.
TGCATCTGGTTTATGTGGGTTCTGGGGAATTCAACCTTGGTATGGTTCTATAGGCAAGTACCTTAACCACTAAGCCATCTGTAAAACCCCTAAATGATTTTTATATGAAGTTCTCTTTTTGCTCTCTCTCTCTCTCTCTCTCTCCCTCTGTGTGTGTGTGTGTGTGTGTGTGTCCCTTTCCTCCCTCTCTCCTTTCCTCTCTTTCCCCCATCTCTCACTCTCTCTCATCTGGGATATATATCTTCCTTCCTTTGAAACCCCATATCCCTGCTTTTATGGTTTTCATGGTGCACTGGAAACATTTTCTTGCATTATCAGCATTTTTTGCAGCATCTCCTCATTTCTATTGTCTTTAATTTCCTTCAGAATAATATGTGTCTTTTCATTTCAATCCCTTGCCTACTTTAGTGCTTTCTATGTTAATACTTGCTTAATGTATCACTAAAAAACAGAAATGACTGTGACTTAGAATCTCTTTGGTATGTCACAACTACCTATGTCTATATAACCATTAGAAAAAAATAGCATTTGTGCTATGTGTAATAAAAGTCTCATAAGGTAATGAGTCAGTAATTATTATTGTTTTCAGATACAGATACATTATGTGAAAGTTGTACGGGTGAAAATATGGTATTAATGGAAAAACAATCATGAAAAATGTATTTATGGCCTGTGTTTCTCAGGATATCAACAGGACTATAATGTGAAAGGGAGTGAATAGTCCAATGTTAGTATCTCATCTGCGAATTACAGATCTTCAAAGTGCACCAGGTTTTTGAAAGGTTATGAATGATATCATTTGCACCCACATAGGAAAAGACTGTTGCCTGACTTTTCAAATCTATTTACAGAGATCCAAAACGTTCTGCCTATTTGTTTATCTAAAATATGTTTCTTCATGAATGCCAGGAAGGAATGGCTACTGTAATCCCAGGTATCAATTTACTTCCTGTAGGATATTGCCTTATGATCCCTGCACAGTCTCCTTTTATTTTTTTATAATCCCAAACCCTAGAGGCATCATTTCAACCTAAGTCAGTGATTTAGAGGCTCTCATGCTTTCATTTATAAATGTGTGTGCCATAAAAAGTTACATAGCCCAGAATATAATGAAAACTGGTCACAAAATTTTGCTTTGGAAATCACAAACATGTCCTCATAAATATAGCTTCTGCCTAGCAATATATTTTCTTTGTACTAGAGTAGTTGCCTGCTTGCACATGTTTACTATAACTTCAGAACCATATTCAGATTTGGGAATCCTTTTTTTCTTTGGTGGAGGAACATGATATAACACATTCTATATTGGCATGTGGATTACCATTTTTCTTAGTCATTATTGCTTTTGAGAAAAATCCCCAGCCAAATGTAAGACACAAACTGAACACCTTTGGGCTGAGCATATAGTTCATGCCATGATGCCAATTATTCTGGGGACCAGAATTAAGATGTGAGGACAAATGCAATGAATTAAACTTTATTTGGAGTCTAGAACTTTATAATATACTTTCCATGATCTAATTTCATTCTATTCCATGAAGTGGTTAAAACGTCAGGTTAAAACTTGAATGCTTGAAAACTAAGCAAAAATTTCACTGCTGAATGCTGCTCTGTTTCTTTGCCTGACTGGGAAGCCTAATCCTAAAATCACTTGTGGCCAAGGGCTAGTGGGAAATTGATAGAAGACTCTGACTGTGAGACTTAAGTTTTCTGCAGATGCAGATTGTTTGTATAATGGGTAATGCCCAATAGGAAACAGCAGTTTTGATGGAGGAAGTGACGAAAGGTAGAAAAGGAAGGCAGGAGGATAGGTAAGTAGGAAGGGGAGTGAGAGAAGAAAAGAAAAGAAAAGGAAAAAAGGGAACAAAACAGTAAAGAATTGCATTAAAAACTTTAAAACATACTTTTTGGTTAAAGATAGGTTATATAAGGCCTACTGTTTTGATTTAAATACATTAATTTCAGTTGAAGAACTTGTGCTGACATAATAAAAGTGTTTTAAGGTAATGAATCATTATTTTAAAGGTCACCTATTAGATTCTTTAACCTGCATAATTTTCCACCTGCCATCCTGTAGGTGGACAACTTCAATGCACAGCTGCATCAGTCTGGGCTGTAGTCACTGGTGATGCCATGCTTTGAAGTGGAAACAAACATCCTCTTAAGGCCCTGGATCTCTGGCTATACCTTGCTACTCACATTTAGAAGCCTGCATTAAGACTTAGTTTTTTTTTTTTTTCCTCAGTTTTCATCACATTATCTGATATATCACAGGGAAATTGGCAGCAGGTGATGAAAATAAACTTGTTTAATGTATTTCCCTAAAACATTTATTTTAAGAGCCATGTCTCTATATCTGATGTTATACTCAAATACATTTCTATCCTATGTGTTAAGGGTCTGGATTTTGCAATTTATTTACATGCAGACTTTTAGGGCAATTATTGTTTCATTGCTCTTTATTGTAGGTTTCCTGTCCTACTGATAAGCAAGACATAGATTATCAATTCCAGAAACCCTTGGAGTGTCTGGGACAAGCCAGAAAATATCTGTGAATCACCATGAGTGGAACCCAATGGGAGGAGAGTGGGAAGGGAGTTTAGTTTTCCCATAGCATGAAGACATGTGCAAGCATGAGAACTTAAGTACAGATCCCCAGGACCCACATCTATTCTAGGCACGGTGGTGTGAATCTGTAATTCCCGCACTGTGGTGGCTGAGACAGAACAACACACAGGGCTCACTGCCTAGCTAGACTAGTCATATTGATGTGCTCACAGTTCAGCAAGCAACCTTGTCTCAATAAAGAAATTGAAAAATAAAAAGGTGGAACAGGATTGAGGATGATACCCAACATTGACCTCTAGCTTCTACATGCATGTGCATACAAATGTGTGTCACCCACATGCATACAAACATGCATACATGCACACAGACCACACACATGCATATGAAAAAAAATAGCCAGTTTGGTGCTGAAGTATAGAGCAGATCTGGGTTTTGTGGGGCAGAAAGCTTATGAAAACATAAAGTTAGGAGGTCCTTTTTGAGAAAATAATAAATAAGAAAAATATCCTTACCACTTCAAGATAAATAAAAAGTGAAAACTTTATGAATATATTGCTAGGTCCCTTTCAGGGTCATGGAGGAGACCCAGGTCAGTGATGAGCCCAGAAAAATAAGCTCCTTAAATCTCCTCTGAGTCTGTCGCCATTCTTTAGAGATCAGATATAGTATATGTCTATGTGAAAGCTAGATGACCTGAGACCACCACACAGAAGAGTCAATGTAGCCAGTGGGAAGGGGAAATTGTGGGAAGAGGATATGCTCAACTGGGGAAGAAATGTGTATAGCTGTCTGTATCTCACCCAAGTTCTTCTGGTTCAAGATACCCCTTTAGGTATCAGATATAGAGACATGGATTTTAAAATAAACGTTTTAGAGAAATCAACCCCTAAAAAATCATGGCTTGAAATACTTAGAATTCCATGTTCTTTGTCACTTAAAGCTAACTGTTTGAGTTTGGATAAAAGTAGTTTTTGTTACTGTCACAAAGGAGTTTGAATTGTGAAGAAACATTGAGGGGAGAAATGCACTGGTAGTTTTCTAACAGTTTGTACCTTACCTAATATTAACCCGCTGGGCATGTCAGAGCCCTAAGGAACCTGGGCTCAGAGTATGGTCTGGTCAAAAAGAAAGAAAGAAAAAAAATGCACCAATCAATAGCTTGTATTGCTGTAAAAATCCTTCTGGGCCTAAAATTTTATTTTCTTGCTTTATGATAGAAACCCTGAAGAGCAAGAATGAGAGCTAATCAAAGAAATAGTAGAAAACAGAATTTGTGTCCCAATACATAATGGTCTCTATAAAGGGCATTCCAGGTTCAACATAAAAAGTAGGGACTTCTTTTTCTTTTTTAAAATTTTTTTGTTTATTTTTATTTATTTATTTGAGAGCAACAGACAGAGAAAGAGGCAGAGAGAGAGAGAGAGAATGGGCGCGCCAGGGCTTCAGCCACTGCAAACGAACTCCAGATGTGTGCACCCCCTTTTTCATCTGGCTAAGGTGGGTCTTGGGGGCATCCTGCCTCGAACCGGGGTTCTTAGACTTCACAGGCAAGCGTTCAATCGCTAAGCCATCTCTCCAGCCAAGGGACTCCTTTTTCTTAAGACACCATGGTGTTGTATCAGGATGATGTTTTATAAATATGTTTCTAAAAGCCAATTGAGCTTGAAAACATGATAAAAGAGAAGAACACAATTCTGTACGCAGTTGTATGTATGTGCCTATATGCACATGTACAGTCTTAATTCTCTTAATGTTCTTAGAAACTAATAAAAAATATTTCTCAAGGAATACAACCATTTCATATGTATTCTTACGTCAGCAGTGGGTGTTTTATATACAGCTACTAAATTTGTTTTTATCCTAATGTGTCAATGTTACTGAGTAAGCATAAAGGAATTTAGTTACACAGAGCCAAACTGCGACTCTATGTTTCTTTTGAGATCAGTTTTGGATGCCAAAATTCACAGAGGTATTATTAATTATACATTTACAGCCCTGCTTCATTGAAGAATGCAACGGATTTGTTTCCATTTATTCTTTTTCCTCCCTTGGGGGAGGATATTTGAAAGAGCAGGCTGAACTTTTATTAACAAGGATTAATAAAATCAAGCCATAAGGAAAGATAATGGTGGCTTATTTCATGAAGGGAGGAAAATAGAGGTAGAGAGTAAGTCCACAATCAGATGTGGCAAGGAACCCTCAGATGCAGAGGCTTCTGTGTATCAGGAAGCACATCTCACTGGTTAAAGAGAGCTTACCACAGAATACTATTCTCCTGATGGCTAAGGTATCTTTCAAAGCAATAATTCTGAAATGCAAAGCTAAAACTGAATCATTTAACTTCTCCCTTCAATTTGTTCACTGCTTCCTTTGGGTCTGTACTGAACATTGAACCCTGAAGACCCTTACCTGGCCCTTGTTGTAACTCCCTAGACCACGTTCACTAGTGTATCTCTTACTCACAATACTGTAGTTCTCTGACTGGCCTTCATTCCTGACCTGCTTTTGCTCTGTTTTCCTAGATGAATTATTCAATTTTTCCTCTTGTAGGAGCCAGCAAGAACAGCATCTTCTCCAATGATGCCTTCCTTGGAAACTTCCATTCTGAACCCCACACCCAAACCACTATTTTCACAACACTTAAAAGAACTCAAAGATTGGCTCCCACTATATATTTATTTTTTCAGTCTGACTATAAGTCTGTCTAGCTCCAGGTAATCTCTATAAGATTTTGATCAGTTCTGTTATTTTATTTATTTATTTATTTATTTTTGGTTTCTTGAGGTAGGGTTTCAGTCTAGCCCAGGCTGACCTGGAATTGATTATGTAGTCTCAGGGAGGCCTTGAACTCATACCAATCCTCTTATATCTGCCTCATGAGTGCTAGCATTGTTCACCATGCCTGGCCTACAGTTATTGGTGTTTCAATAGTGCTAGCTGAGAAGAGAGTAGCAAATAAATTATAGACTAAGTGGCTAATAGAAATTCATATCTCTAATGTTAGGAACATTGTAAGACTCTCATGAAATTGTAGAATTTTTATTATAAACTTCTTTTGTATCCAGAAAGATGACAGTATTTATTTGTTTGGGAACTTTGTAACAAGCAAGTGCTCTTACATGTATACAAACACTACAGTGGAAGCTGTTAAGCAAAGGATTTCATATATTCACTGTCCTTGGTAAGTATTAGTTGGATGGGTAAAATCATCAATAAATGACCTTTAAAGAAAATTTAAATATTATCTAAATTAGGACCAAAGTTCTAAGCATGACTCACTTGTCAATTATTCTACCTGTGTGAATGTAAAAATTGATGACAAGTTTGTCATCAATTAAAATATTAATTAATTAATCAATTAAAATATTAAACAAAGAGCTAAGCAAACATCTTATAATTTTATGCCACTTGAAGGACAGGAAATAGAGAAAGGCTGACTGAAAAGGAGTCAAACAACCTCTCAGTGTCACATTCCACATGGCTATACCACGAGTTCATGTCTCTGGGAATTTTCCCATTACTCCCTTTCTCATAAATAAGTTTGAATTTAATTTACATTCAATTCTTCATACAGCTATAAATAAATTTTTGAGACCATAATTTAAGAGTACATCTAGGCTTTTAATGAGTTCTAGCAGAATAGGAAAGAATTCTGAAGGAAACAAGAATCAGGGATGACTCTGTACCTTATTAGTTTCATTAAGGTCCAATGAGGTTTGTGACCAAGAGTGGACTAAATCAGTAGTCCACAGTATCTTTGCTCAAGAACTCTAACGAATATAGCACTGTAAAAATCAACAGGTTAATCCAGGTGTGGTGGTGCACACCTTTAATCCCAGCACTCACGAGGTAGAGGTAGGAGGACCACCACGAGTTTGAGGCCACCCTGAAACTCCATAGTGAATTCCAGGTCAGCCTGGACTAGGGTGAGACCCTACCTCGGAAAACCAAAAAAAAAAAAAAAAAAAAAAAACAATCAAGAGGCTTTTCAAAAATCACACTATTGTTTTTTTTGTTTGTTTGTTTGTTTTGTTTTGTTTTTTTTTAATAGATGGCTCACAGTTGTTTAGTTACTCAGTATTGACTGAAGATTTGGGATAGGACTCTTTTCTCATTTCCTATATATAGTAAGGCCATTACAGTTAAAAAAAAAAAAAAAAAAAACTTCATTGTAGCTAGGTATAGTGGAACACCCCTTTAATTCCAGCATTTGTGAGTTCAGGGTTGAGCTGGGAGGATCACTGTGACTACATAGTGAATTCCAGGTCCAGGTCAGCCTGGGCTAGAGTGAGACCCTACTTTGATAACCAAAAAAAAAAAAAAAAAAAAATCATGTAAGTCCTTAGATGAATTTTTCTAGAATTATTTTTAGTTTTCACTTGCATAAAAATACATTCTTCTGCCAGGCTTAGTGGTGCACCCCTTTAGTCCCAGCACTTCAGAGGCAGAGATAGGAGGATCACCTTGAGTTGGAGTACACCCTGAGAATACATAGTGAATTCCAGGTCAGCCTGAGATAGAGTGAAACCCTACCTTGAAAAATAAAACAAACAAACACACAAACAAACAAACAAACAAAAATCTTACTTTTTGATGGCTAGTGATGTTACTCTGTGGTAGAATATTTGCCTGAGTTCAATCACTAGTACTACAAATATATATATTTATTTTTGTTCTTAGAAATGACAGTGATAAAGAGCAGAATAATTCTAGAGATAAACCATTGTTGTACTATTGGAGATACAAATGTAAAATGGGGCTGAATGTCCTTACAGGCTAACCTTCAATAAATCCATAACACTGTATTTATTTTGCTTTTATTTCCTACTTTTTCTTAGGTCATGAGTGTGCCTTAAGATTCCATTTCTTGGTGGGCTCTGCTTAGTTTGATTGTGATTGATTACTTAATTAACTGATTTATTGGTAAGTGGTTAGGAAAAGATTCCCTGAGATCAGATCAACTTGGTGGTCAATGCCAGCTCAGGCATTTACTAGAAGAATAGCCCTTAAGGTTTACGTCATTTTATATAAGTGAAGATATAAACAGTGCCTATATTATTTTATTGTTTTATATGATCTGAAATATGAAGAACTTTTTAATTTGTTTTTCAAGGTAGGGTCTCACTCTATCCCAGGCTGACCTGGAATTCACTACATAGTCTCAGGGTGGCCTCGAACTCACATCAATCCTCCTACTGTACCCTCCCAAGTGCTGGGATTAAAGGTGTGCACCACCATGCTTGGCTGAGTAAAAAATTTTAACAGTGCCTGATTCATACTTAGTTTCTTATCAATTATTGCAGTTTTCATGTGCCTAGGCAAGTGGACTCGTGAATTTTATGTTGCTCATTTAAACCAATTGAAACCATGTGAAAGGAATATGAGAATTAAATTTTTTTTCCAATAAAATATAAATCAAACATAATACTAATAATGTGGGAACACTGTAGAAATATTAGAAGGTCGCTTTCTTATTTGTTACCAATAATACAGTCTAAAATCTATGATGATCAAGTAAGACTCACAAGAAATTGATCAAAGAAATATACATTCAAATGCTAATATGTACCATTCCCATCATAAGAGTGAACTATACACTGTTTGGGTTTGTTTTTGAGATGTCTACCAAAGATAGTCTGGTCTCATCGCAAGTGACACATTAAAAAGTAAGGATCCACCTTTTGAAGACAAAACACTATGACTTTTTGGCTATCTTATAGTATTGTCAGATTCAACATAGTGCCTTATTATTTTCTGAATTAATTGTATATATTTAGAAGCCCACCTCTCAGGTTTTGTAGTACAATAGACCTACTTTTATTTTCCCTCTTTTTTTCTACCATTTTTTCTTTTAGTTATTTTTCTTTTTTAAAAACTCACCAATATAGCCGGGCGTGGTGGCGCACGCCTTTAATCCCAGCACTCGGGAGGCAGAGGTAGGAGGATCACCGTGAGTTCGAGGCCACCCTGAGACTCCATAGTGAATTCCAGGTCAGCCTGGGCTGGAGTGAGACCCTACCTCGAAAAACCAAAATAAATAAATAAATAAATAAAAATAAAAACTCACCAATCATTTATAACTACCTTGTCTGGTATGTTCCAGAAAGTATAGTACTTATCCCCTTGTGTGCTCTCAGTACTCCCTTCACATGTTCTCATTACAGTGAGGCATGAGAAGTCTGTTTGGGCATCTGGATTTATCTCCTTTGTGATGTGGGTTCTATCCTTTCTTTCTGTCTCTTCTCTTTGAATGTAGTATCTTTATTTGGAATAATGACACCAGTCTCACATGAAAGAATTAATGAATGCACATATGGAACAATAACAATCTGACAATAGCAGTATAAAATAATGAAATACAGTCTGTCCTTTCTGATGTTGCCAAGCAGCTGCATGGGCTATGGACCATCTCAATCCTGACTTCTTACGATGTAGGAGACTGCTACTCAAGCCCATGTGCATGAGATGTTCTTTGAAACTATCCTGCAGGGACTTTTGTCAGTGAGTTCACCCATGTTAACCATTCCTTTTACTGTTTGTGCTATACTTTTCAAAAATATTTGAAACAGTACAATTATCATAAAAATGAGAAACAAAAGGTAATATCAGTTATTTAAAATTCAGTATCACCAAAGATAAGTTAAATTTCTCAGTGGAAGCATAAATTTGGAACAGCACTATTAACTTGTAAATAGCATTTCCTTCATGGGTTTTATAGAAGGAACAATAAGCAATGCAAGGTATAATGTAATCTAAACCTTGATACATAAACTGCCATTTTATTGATATTTATAGGAATTTTATAAAGCTGCCTGTTGAATTCACCCTTCTAGAGAGTGAGTCAAGACTCATCAGTACACATTAGTGACATCTTTTTGTATGTGTGTGGGGGGCATCAGAAGTCACAGCTGCTACTTTCCAGCGGAACATCCTAACCCAAAGAAGAACTTATCATTTTTAGAAGAGGTTGTAGTCTATGTTTTCTACCAACACCATAGGTTCTAGTTTGGATTTTAATGAACATACAAGATCTGGAATTCCTATTTCACTCTCTGCTGGAGGTCTACAGAGGCAGTATTCTATATTTGTGACACAAGGTGTATTCCTATGTCTAGAAAAGTCATGTCTCCAGTTTTATAAGAAAGACTATAGGTATATAATGAATCTAATCTCTGAAGAGAAAATCATTGCCCCAGAGTCATACCTTCTTATGATGAAGTATTGAGTTCCTTGAGATGCATGAACTGATAATAAATTAATCTTCTAAATTCTACTCTGTAGAAAATAGACAAGATTATTTTGGCCTAGAAATGTTCAGTGTTACCACTTACAGCACTTACACTTTATAACTGTAGAATCAAAAAGGAGCAGGGCTAGAGAGATAGTTCAGTGGTTAAGGAACTTGCCTACAAAGCCTTATGACCCAGCTTCGATTCCCCAGTACACACATAAGCCATATGCACAAGGTGGCGCATGTGTCTAGAGTCTTTTTGCAGTGGCTAGAGGCCCTGGGGTGCCCAGTCTCTCTCTCTCTCTTACTTTATCTCAAATAAAATGAATAAATAAATAAGTAAATGGAAAAAAAGAAAAATCAAAAATCACATATGGGGACAAACTGAACAGATCTAAGAAGTTAAGTTCACAGAATTAAAATAGTTCCCTTATACCTCAACCCCTTCCATTTCAATTTTCAGAGATATTATGGATAATCCTTGACTCTTTAAGTATTGACTGAACTGTTTTTTGTTTTAGTATAAACATGACTTACCTTTACCTTACCTTTACCTCTCCTATAACATCCTATGGAAATAATTAAAGTAGAATATCAATAGTATGTTTTGTTATTCATAGCATTCTGCAGGTTTCTCAAAATAGGTTCATCTTCCTTTGCATCTGCAGTTCTAGTTCATTTCCTGTGGTATCACCATTGGTGTCTGTGTTTATTGTCTTTATCATAACTTGGTCTATGAAGTCTTTTGTGATAATTCTCCTCTAAGCTTAGCCTTACAAAATCTACTGTTCTGATGATAGGATAGTCTGCCATGTTTCACCTCTGCCTGTGTGAATATATACTGGCAATGATGACAGATCAGAGAAGATGGATCTGGATGAATGTGTAATCATTGTGGCATATAGTTAATGTTGGTTGATAAAAATAGGCTCACATGATTAAGGAAACATGCTTCACAAAGCTAGGCATTTTATTAAGGACTTGGGTAAGAATAGCTGTGCAGTGGTATGAGAACTTGAACACTTCCTTTTGCCTCCTCAGATGCCACTGTCTCTGATTGTCTTCCAGCCTTGTATAAAGTTTGTCTCATGCATAATAATTTCCTCCTTTCCCCTACCCCATTCTAGAACAGTTTTTCCTTTTCAACTAGTTACTGTTACCATTTAATAAGAAGGTTTTGCTGGGCTTTCTAATCGAAAACTTGCTTTTATCTTTCTTCATGAAAGAATTGAAATGGCTTCGTTCAGGTTGCTGTAGCCTCTGGGGAGATAAGGACCCCACGGTTAACAGGATGAGAGATTTTTGTTTAGAAATTTTTATTTAGACAATGAAAAATGACCTCTGTAAACTCAAAGCTATCTTATTTTGGGGCTTTAGGCTTCTGGCAGATAAATCAATTGGGCCCTTGGGACAGCAGAGGAAAAACCTTTGCAGTAACTGTGTCAGGGCAGCGCAATAGATTTGTTGTGAGTATGCAGTTGTGTTGAATGTAGAATGCACTTAAAAATAAATATCATTTTATTTTCTATTAAATATTCAGGATCTGGATTCTACTCTTTTCAGCTGCTGCAAAGAAATATTTCTTTTTGTGAAGCCAACTGGAGAGAGCAGATTTTTTTTTAATGTGTAAAATATTGGCTATTGTTGGAATTTTGATCCTGTCTTTTTAATTATTTACCTTTGTGTTCTCTAATGGAGACTTTAAGATTTAAATTCTCAAATTTATGTTTGCCTTTTAAAAATCAGTATTAGAAACTGCTCTTTTGTGGTTAAACAGTTTCATTGTTAACTAAATAATACAATAGTAGTTTGTTGAAAACATGCTTGTGCATTTTTTACACCTGTTCATGGGCTCAAGGAGGCTTGCAGATCATCACAGCATGAATTTGCACTGCATTTTTTCTCTTAAGAAAGAATGTTGCACTTGTCTGTGTGCATTTTTAAAAATATTTTATTTTTATTTATTTGTGAGAGAGAGGAAGAGAGAGAGAGAATGGCAGTGCCAGGGCCTCTAGTCACTGCAAACTCCAGATGCATATGCTACCTTGTGCATCTGGCTTACGTGGGGCCAGGGAAATTGAACCTGGGTTTTCAGGCTTCACAGACAACTGCCTTAATCTCTAAGCCAGCTTTGTGTTTGTTCTTACCTGTGTGTGTAGAGTGTAGGTTCAGTGTGTAACGTTATGTAGAACTATTTATAAATTTGACAACAAAATAGCCAAGAGACAGATGTTCAACCAATATGGATATACATGCAATTGTTTGCAGCAATGGGATTGCTAGCAATATAAGAGGCATTTTTGAAGGGGTTAAGTTTTTCCTGTGTACAGGAGACCTTTGCATACAATTTGTAGTCATTAAAATTATGATGCAAACCAATAAAGTGCATGAAATGGGGTAAAAGTATGTGAAAAACAAAGGCACAAAGTGCTTAGTAAATATCACATGAATAATCAATATAAACAGTGGGAAAGACAAGGAAAAGTTAGGAACATAACTAAGGAGTATAATAAAAAGTCATGCTTTTTTGTCAGTAAAGCTCAAACAAAAGTGATTTTTTTTTTTGAGCTTTACTGACAACTTGGGAGGATGACAAGCCTATTTGATCAATCTCTTCTTCCTTATCCTTAAAATATTCCCTAGTTCTTATTATTAAGGGACTTAGATTATTAACTAATACTAGATATATAAGTTTAAAGATCTATTTCATTAATTAGGTCAAATATGTCAATTTATTACCTTTCGATTAGAGTCATACATTTAATCATAATATTTATTTAAATTGATCATCAGCTTTCTCCAAGTCTTGTATATTATCTACTATTAATTATACAGAGTGAGTTTACATATCTTGGGCTCTTTAAATATGTATTTAAAAAAATAGGGAGGTGGTCATGATGGTACATACCTTTAATCCCAACACACAAGAGCAGGAGGTAGGAGGACTGTCATGAGTTTGAGGCCACCCTGAGACTACATAGTGAATTCCTAGTTACCCTGGGCTAGAGTGAGACCCTACCTTGAGAAACAAAACAAAACAAAAATAACAGGGAAAGAGGCTGGCAGAGGTAGCTCAGTTGGTAAAGTGTTTGCTATATAATCATGATAACTTATGTTTGGATGCCCTCTACCCACATACAACCCAGATGTGACAGCAAGTACTTGTAATCCCATTGCTGAGAAAGCAGATAGGAGGATCCCTGGGGCTTGCTGGCTAGCTTGTCTAGCCAAATCATTGCATCCTGGTTCAAACCAATAAGGTGGAGAGAGATAAAATATACATAAAATCAACCTCTGGCCTCTGCACGTGCGTGCGCGCGCGCACACACACACACACACACACACACACACATACACATGCAAAATAAATAGACAAATAACCATATCAAGGAAAAGGTAAGTTTTTTTGAAACCACTAAAAAATAATTGAAGATATTACTTTAAATCATTAACCAGTGTCAGAATATACTACAGATAACAAAGCCAATGAGCTCACTGAAAATAACTGCATTTTGTTAAAATTGATAAAAATGCTTCATGGAAAAATCTTTGAACTGAATTTTGTTAGATATTTCTGAAACCTTAGTTTTCACACACATTAAATTGACAAGTGACTATGTTTATAATTACTCATGAGTTCCATGTTTCTGAAGTTTCATTCATTCCATTGTATGAAAGTTTGGGTTTCCCTGTCTGAAATTCAGAGCTAGAATGTTCCAAACTACAAAGTTGTGATGACTGAAAATTTATGCATTCTCCTAGAAAGTAGTCTCCAGTCTCACTCAGAACTGCTTATCTGTTTTTCAAGCTAATAGCAGATTTGAAATATCAACTGAAAAATCAAAAAAAAAAAAAAAAAAAAGGGAGTAGAACTGGGAAGGTGCCTTAGTGACTAAGCCTGCTTGTACACGGCCTGCTAACAAGAGTTGCAATCCTCATGACCTATCTACAGCTGGATGCAAAAGTGGTTTTCATGGCAGTAATCCTAACAAGCCTATGGCAATGGGAGGCAAAACGAGGAACATCCTTGTGGGGCCAGCTAATTGGCCTTCTAGGGGAAAATCCACAAAAGGCCCTGTTCTTACCAAGGTGAAAGGAGAGGGCCACCCTCTACACATGTGCTGTGGCATATACACACACGTGCATACATCATCATACACACACAGAAGTAAATAAAAAAATAGAAAGAAGATTATCATACAGGAACAATATCCTGTACTGTACATACATTACTAGAAGTGCTTAGTTCAGTACCCCCTACTATAGTTAGGATTCTGCAAATGTGTTGAGTAAATGGTAATAGTGAAGGAGAACTAAAATTGCAAAAGTAAGTACAGAAATGAAAACGTATCATTCTAGTATTGTTTAGCATAGGGTCCAGTCTCATATTAAAAAAAGAGTGTGTGAGCCATTAATTTATACCATTGCAAATACAGCAATAATATTACTTAATTACTTAAAGTTAACTCCTATATAAACAGTAAATTTCAATATGAAATTATATGATAATATTTTAATCAAAAATCTTAATAACTTTAAAAATTCTCATGAAAAGTTAAAAAATACATAAAACCAAAAGGAAATGCTGTTACGCAGTAAGCCTTTGGTATCATGATCTTGATGAACACAGCACTGAGGTAAATTAGTTACTTGTCAAGGAACGAACTAGAAATTTATGGCACAGTTAGCTGGGCAGATTGAGAACTGTTACTTACAGAAGGACTTTCTGAAAGAGAATGAAGGGAGCTGGTAAAATAAAGTGAAACCAGGACTATTCCATCTCACATTTCAGTCTCAAGGGAAGGAAGAGATAGAGTAGTGACTAAACCTAGATAGGATCTAGAGATTCTGCTGAGATCTGTCAACTGAGGAGAAAAAATACTAAATATAAGTCCTTCATCCTTCCAGCTTACTACTGGTGCTTTCCATCAGTGGAACCTAAATGTAAGCTGTAGGGTATGGATAATTGTTGAAGTCTATGAAGTCCAACCTCTCACAGCAGACAGAATGTGACTCCAGCTACTTTATGACACACAGGGAAATAAAGTCTCAAAGCCCAAAGCACTGAGCAATTGAAATACAATATTGTTGGTGAAATTTAAGGAGCAGTGAGGAAATCAAAAGCTTTTAGACATGATTTGAATATTGGGAAGCAAAGATAAGACAAACATTTAAAGGGAAGTTATGGTGCTTTGAGCAAAATGATGGTACAACAATTGGGCACATATGTGGTTTGCATGCTCATACAGCAAGTGTGGAAGACAGGGTTGAAAAAGCTGTAAGCTGAAGGATATTGATTTGGAAGCAAATTTCATATGACAATGTTAGTTTTTGAGAGTAGTCCTGTAGTATTCTGCTTTTTAATCCTTATCTAAATTCACATCCTGTGTTAGAGTGAAATCAATAAGAAAGAAAAATTTGGGGAGCAATAAAATATTTTTAAAAATCAACATACATAGCAAGTAATGCAATGCAACGCTTAAAAATCTTAGAAGCAAAAGCAAAAAGACAGGGTTCTGATTGTTTTATGACCAAGTGAAATTATAATAGAGAGAAACTACTTTCAGCCAATTCCTAGCCACATATCTCTGAGAGTACAACCAACACTAGTTAAGTTTATAAAGATTAAACATGGTCTGTAGACAGAACAGGCCATGTGGGGTTTTTGAGATAACTGTTGTTTGTTTTAACACTTATATTAACCTTTCTAACTGGGTGCAAAATATATGAAGATATTTTGGTAAGTTTATACAAAGGTTTATAGTGTTTGTTTTTCTTTAATTTCCAGTGGGCTCAGTACCAGATGACTGAACACCATCACTAAGAAGCAGCTAATGCTTGGTATTAAAGAGAGGAAAAATGATTATCTAAGTTAATGATCTCATTTCTTTCTCTGAATCTACATTACAGTACATGATATACCTTCTAGCTTTGTTTCTCTTCTTGTTACAAATTTAGGGCCTTTCTACATCTGATATTTTACCTCAAAGATTTAAGGGTAGTTTTAAGGTATGACTAAGATCTTGAACTGGATCTTCAAGGATAGCAGTTGTAAAGTTCCACAAACAATCTTTTGTGCAAGAGATTTTGAACTAATACTCTACCAAAATTTCTACTTTTCCCCACTTCCCATATTACCTCTAAACCTACAGTCTTCCAGTAGAGAAGGAGAAAGGGAGGAAGGGAGGGAGGAAGGGAGAGTGAGAGGGGGAGGGAGGGAGAGAGAGCGAGAGAGGGAGGGAGGGAGGGAGAGAATGGGCCTCAGGACCTATAGCCATTGCAAACAAACTCCAGATGCATATGCCACCTTGTGTATCTGGCTTATGTGGGTTCTGGGGACTTGAACCTGGGTCCTTTGGCTTTGCAGGAAAATGCCTTAACTGCTAAGCCATCTCTGCAGCCCAAACATTTTTAAATAGTTTTCATATTGCAGAAATTTTTAGTTTTTGTGATATTCTAAATCTCCATCAACATTTTAAAAACTTTGTTTATTTGTAAACAGACAGACAGAAAGAGAGAAATAGAGAGAACGAGAGAGAATGGGCGCACCAGGGCCTGTAGCCACTGCAATGGACTCCAGATTCATGCTTCACTTTGTGCATATGGCTTTATTTGGGACTGGGGAATTGAACCCAGGTCATTAGGCTTTGAATGCAAATGCCTTTAGCTGCTGAGCCATCTCTCCAGCCCCCTTCATTGACTTTTAAAATTTATTCTTTTCTAGTTGTCTTAAGTTTGTTTTCAATTTATTTTGTAACCTGTCTTGTTGGGAACTATTTTTATCTTAAAACTATGTACACCTTGAGACTCAGCAATAATTAGCAAATTATTGTGAAATAAACAATAAATTATGCTAATTCTCATAATAATTATATAGTAATTTAACTTTATTGTTGTTTTGATTACATTGCCCTTCCTTAAGTGCCCACTGGAATAATATTGATTTTTATAGCAAACATAATTTTTTATCCTTGAAAGCCATATCTTCTTTCTCCATTTTAATGTGTCCCATGATTGCTTAGTTGGAGATAGATAATGTGAGATGAAGCTCCATCACCTTATTATTTTTTCATAAATAATAGCTAAGTAAAGCAAAGGAAAAATTCATCATGGGAAACTTCTGTGTAAACCTAAATCCTATAACCATGTATGATCAAGATGTATTTTTTGGATATTTGGAGAATATTATGTGTTTTTCTTGGAAATATAATGTTGATTTTTATGACAATAAAATACTCTTTTTCATAAGTATCATATATTATTTATGATTATATTGTAAAAAGCACTTTCTCATGAGAATATTTTTGTTGAGACTGGTCCACATCCACATAACTCATGCTTTACATTATAGACTGGTGTGACACAGGGTAATGGAAAATGATGCATTACCTGAATTTAAAGGAACATGGACTAT
The DNA here is from genome assembly GCA_036346955.1 of Dipus sagitta. Taxonomy (NCBI): domain Eukaryota; kingdom Metazoa; phylum Chordata; class Mammalia; order Rodentia; family Dipodidae; genus Dipus; species Dipus sagitta. Next base: position 52,404,432 of record CM070775.1, on the reverse strand, counting down.
TTCTGGATCTGCCATGCAGCATGAGATCTGTATCATATTTGAAACAAAGCTAACCAAGCAGACAGAGCAGAAAGATATCTATAGCATCCATTAATCAGGATAGAGTATATATTTTTTCAGCAACTTGCTCTGTTTACTTGGAATATTTTAAACCTGAAACACAGAACAAAAATAGTTCTGGTGACCAATGATATGGATTCTTGCATGATCATTCTTAAAGAATCAGTCCTTGAAAAAGCCAGAATAAATATAATTTGGTTGAAAACTATTAATTACTTAGTTCTTTATTAATAGTATTTTAAGTATTTTATTCCATTTTTCTGTATTGTGGTGCCATAAAATATTGTGAAATGTATGTATTTGTTCCGTATATAAACATGTTACTAAATCTACAGTTGAAAATCCAGTTGAACTCACAATAAGTTAAAGCATAGTGTTTATAAAAAATTCAAGTGTTCCCAGGTGTGGTGGTGCATGCCTTTAATCCCATCACTCGGGAGGCAGAGGTAGGAGGATTGCCATGAGTTTGTGGCCACCCTGAGAATAAAGAGTGAATTCCAGGTCAGCCTAGACTAGATGAAACCCTACCACAAAAAACAAAAACAAAAAACAAACAAAAAACTAATTCAGGTGTCAAAATCAGATTTGAACTAGGGAGAACAAACCAGATAGTAGAATAAAATAATAGATATATGTTCATTCTTATAACAGTATGGCTAACACCAAAAAGTCTTTGAGACAGATTTGCCACACATGTCATAGGGAAGCAATTATGATCTTTTGTTGTTCCATAGGATTTAGTAAACTTTCTCAAATTCTCATGTAAGTTCATTCTGTTTCCTCCAAGGGATCTTCATGTTTAAAATTCTTCAAATTGAGCCTGAGATATGTCATATCAAAAGTATCACAACACATTTTAAGGGAGATATTATCTATATCTCATAGAGAAAAAAAAACTAAGATCAAAGAACAGTACATAGTAAGTAAAGGTAACAGAACAGATAAGTGATGTGGTATTCAAATCTAGAATTTTAAATTTTAAAAAGCATCTATATCCCTAGAAAACAACTTCAAATCAAAATCTATGAAATCTGGTGAGGGAGTTACCACCAAAGAATTGATGAGGGGGGGGTTAGTTGAGTACTGAAACAAAGAAAGTATTTTATAGGGAAGAGAAAACAATAGGCAGTGTTGAGACAATGCTGGAGGAGTGGCTAGGGGGTTTGACTATGCAGTCTTATGCCATATTAGACAAATTAGTTTTTTATCATGTGAGCATTGGAAAATTACTAAAGTGCTTCATCTAAGGGGATGATAGGATGGAATAGGAGAGTTAGCTTTGAGAATGTTAGTAGACTAGTAATACTACTAAGGCAGTAAAATAAGGTAATGATGTTAAAAATAACTTAAATGAAAATAAGATAATTATATATTATTCTCTGATGGATTTGATTACATGGATTAAAGAAGATATGTTTAGGATGATTCAGATATTTTTGCCATTCACCCTGGTAGAACTATATTTGATTTAGAATGATATGAGAAGTTGAAATGTTAAATGAACACATTACATATATGAAAGAAAAAATATATAAAAGGCACAGGCACAAGTGATGAAAAACTCCATACATTAGTGGCTGGAATGGGGTGGGGTCATGTTGAGAAGATACATTGTAGAGAACATCACAAGTCCGTTCTCCTGGGAGACCTGAACAAATAAATGTCTCTTCATCCCAGACAGGGCATCAGCAAAAGACCAAAGAATTCCACAACCAAGTCTAGTTTAATGAACCAGCGAGTTTATCAGATGACTCACAGGAGCGTGGACAACTCAAAGGCAGCTGCAGGATGGAAAAGCCCACCCCACTTGAGTGATAGCTCATCAAAGTGGCATCTCTCTGAAGCTTACTACATGCCAGGCAAGGAGCTCAGTTTCTTTTCCCCATTAATGTTTTTTAAAAATATTTAATACTTATTTATTTATTTATTTGAGTGCGGGGGCGAGTGGAGATAGGGAGCAAGAGAAAATGGGCATGCTAGGCCCTCCAGAATCAAACTGTGGTCTTTGGTTTTGCAGGCAAGCACCTTAAATGCTATGCTATCTCTCCAGCCCCCAGCCCAGCGGTTTTTACTGTACATACATATCTTTGGACAGGAGAGTTGTGAATCCTGCACATTTCAGGAGCTTCCTGGGACATGTAAGTTTCTTCCTTCTTGGCCCTTGAAAGTGTCCTTTACTTTCTGAGGTTTTTTTATGATAGAGAGAATGGGTGTGCCACGGCCTCAGCCTCTGCAAATGAACTCCAAAAGCATGCACCCCTTTGTGTGCATGTGCACTTGTATCATTGTGTGTCTGGCTTATGAGGGACCTGCAGATTTAAATATGAGTTCTTAGGCTTTGCAAGCAAGCACCTTAACTACTAAGCCATCTCTCCAGCCCTGCTTTCTGAGTTTTAATGAGCCAATAGGATGGAATAAACTTTTCAGTTCAGAGGAAATTGCTGCACAAAAAAATAAGAAAAAAACCAGTTTATTATTAAGGGAACATGGTCAGTTGAGTTAAATAATGTGGACAATTAATACTGATGATGTCCATCAGCTTTACTGGCCATTGATCACTGTTGATTTTAGCAAGATATATTTAGAGTGAAGCTTTAAAAATTCCAAAAGAAATTAATAAAATTGAGCAGTAGAGTCTGGAATAGCAAGAAATGTGTCTAAGAGAGGTAGTGATGCTGATCAAGAAAGATTTCAGAAGAAACAGTGTGTTTTACCCTTTTCTTAACAACCTGAATAGGAATTTTTAATTGAAAAAGAATTCTATGCTTAAAATAATTAGAAAAATTTGAATGGCAATATAATTTCCCTAGCTTTATTTAATACTCACATTTTGTTCAATAGTATAATTTGATTTTTACCAAAACTTCTGAAATGACTAGAAGAAAAAGATCATGAATATATTTAGTTTGTGTCTATCTATAGACTCCTTCTGGGTCATTATATTCATACATGGATGGATCAACTGGTCATCAACTATTTATCACATATATACTTATTTTAATATTATTGTATGGGGTCCAAAAGTTTGCTAACAGAATTCTATTTCATGTAATCTTTTCATTTGAATGATAACTTTAAATTGGTAATCAATGGTGTTTTAGATCAGATTAAGTATTAGCTCTGTCAAAATTTTTAGTGCACAGATTTACATTTGGCATTTCCATTTCAGGTTTTTTTTTCATATGAAGGCATCTTCATAAACCTCTGTGTTTGAGAAGGCTACTCTATCAATAGAATGACATTCAATTAAAGATAACGATAAGTGTATCCATCTGTATGTACATTAAGTATTAAACAGCAAGTAAGGTAATTAATACATGATAAAAGTTTTATTTGCATTCTAATGTCTGACAATTACTAGATTGAGTAGCCACTTAATAGAATTTGCTAACAGCAATACGAACATTTTGTTTTAAGGTAATACAAAGCTTGAATAATCAAGAAAAACTATGAAAATTGGCAACATTATGATTAAGACAAAGATGTCATTATTTTCTGATATTAAAACACTACTTAAAGTCATGAATAAACTTAACATTGTGCAATATTATGTAAGCAGATTTTTTTCTGCATTAAACGTTAAGCTCAAAATACAATGTCATATAAATAAGTGAATTGGTGTCTACTTGTTTTTACAATGAACATGTTTTTGGCTTTACACACAGTCAGCGCGTCTAGTGCCAGAAGGTGCTACATGGGCGACTGGGGGAAAATGACCAATATCTGTCGAAGCAACGCATGGTCTAACCTACTTAGCAGCAAATAACTTGTTGTGATACCCACACAAGGGCAGTGGTGGCACACAGCCATGGTGGGGAACCAACTGCTCTCAATTCAGCTAACTGATCCCCTCACTGGTATGGGACCCATAGCTGGAGCTGGGAAACAAGTCAGAACCATATCCAAACATAAACCCACTCTCCAATATCAAGCTACCATCAATTGTGGGCTACAAGAGGGCCTATACCTATTAAATTCTCTATAAAAAAAAGGATTATCTCATTTGTCCTGATGCTAACTTACTCTCTGATGGAGAATCTGCTTCTCTTTTTCAGATAGATGTAGATCCTAAGGAGAGAGCCACCCTATCATACCTCAATAGGGCCCTGGATGAAACTAAGAAAAATTGGAGAAACAAGCAAGGGGGCTGTTTTCCTGATGAACCGGATACCAGCACAAGGGGGATGGAGATCAGTACAGAGAAAAATCAATTGCTACCAAATCAGAGAGCCAGAGCCTCAGAGGTCCCCAACACCTCATCATTGAAGCAGACCAAAAATGAACCCAACTTGGCTCAGGGAAATTTTGCAGAAGAGGGGGCGGAAAGAATGTCAGAGCCACATGTTGGGTCATGGTACACAGAGACATTTATCTTACACATAACTATGGGCTAACTCCACAATGCATGACCCATATACCTCAAAAAGGAGGGGCCAAGGGGAGGGGGTGGGTCATGGATGAGCCTAATAATGGTACCAAACTAACTGTATTTGCTGAATACAAAACTAACTAATAAAGAAAAAAAATACTTTAATTGTTGAAAGTAAAACTTATGAAAAAAAATGTTTAAAATATTAATATGAATTTTAAAATTGTTTCTAAAATAATTGGGGTTTATTATCAAATACACATTTAAGTGATATTATAATAAAGTAGTGTGAATAATTATTAAAAATTAGTACTTATTTTAATCTGAAAGTGGCCTAAATATCTCAAACTGAAAAATACTAACTGAAGCTGGGCATGGTGGTACACACCTTTAATCCCAGCACTTGGGAGGCAGAGGTAGGAGGATTGCCATGAGTTCGAGGCCACCCTGAGACTACATTGTGAATTTCAGGTCAGCCTGGGCTAGAGTGAGACCCTACCTCGAAAAACAAAAATCAAACAAACAAAAAAGTTATTCCCTTACTGGGCATCTAACCTAAAACCTTCAAACCACAGGCTAGAGAGATTTGCTCAACCATGTTTGTAGCGGCTCAATTTGTAATAGCTAAGAGCTGGAATCAACCCAGATGTCCATCACTAGAAGAATGGATAACTAAGATGTGGTATATCTACACAATGGAATTCTATACAGCAGTAAGAAAAAATGACACAATGAAATTTGAGGAAAAATGGTTGAACCTGGAACAGATCATTCTCAGTGAACTTACCCAATCAGAGGAAAAAATCACCACATAGTCTCACTCATCTACAGCACCTAACCTGAATGCACCCAAGATACCTTACATATACAGCAAGCATTTTGTGGACTAGACACTAGGATGGAAGGGGAGGGAGGGGAGGGCATCAAAGGGGTGGGAAACACAAATCTAGACCTAAGTGGCAATGGTACTGTAGCAGACAGGTTCAGGTTCGCTGATATGAACTTCCAGACCAGACACAGTTATGGAGGAAGGGATTTATTGGAGCTTAAAGATCCAGGGGAAGTTCCATAAAAGCAGAAGAAACTGGCCTGCCTTCACAGGCCCAAGCAGAGAGAGAGAGAGATAAGTACAAGCCTAAAGGTCAAAAGCCACAGCACACTTCAGGAACTCCAGCTAGGCACACTTTGCATATCTTTAGATTGTAATTTCAAACCCACCACCACACCTTAAGATCCACACAATGGCATTGCCTCCAGCCAGATGGCTAGAGATGCAAACTACAAACAAATAAACAACTGAATATATTGGGGGCCATCTATTCTATTCAAACCACCACAGGTACCATAAAATTCTACTTACTAAATGGCAGACCAAATGGCTGATCCTTCACCAGGCCCTTACAGGGAACACGTGAACCACAAGACAGTGGAGAGGGTAGGATCACGACTAACCTTAATCTGCATCTTCCCTCCCTCCTTCTCCCTCTCCTTCTCCCTCTCTCTCTCTTCTCTCTAACTCTTGTATATTAGTTATCTTTTTCCTCATTTTCTTAGTGGGCACTGACCTGTAACTCCCAGTACCAGCATGGGGCTATCATCCACAATGAGCTTTTGATCAGAGAGACCTACATGGTTTCCTAAAAGACAGACAGATTTCTGTCAGAGTACTTGATGACCCACCAGAGGTTAGTGGTAAGACCCAACTGCTGACGACCCCTTATGTGGTTGACATGCAAAACAGAATGGCATGGCTGGAAGTTGGAAGAGAGTCAGTCCCCAGACAGTCAGTGCGTCTAGTGCCAGAAGGTGCTACATGGGCGGCTGGGGGAAAATGACCAATATCTGTCAAAGCAACTCATGGTCTAACCTACTTAGCAGCAAATAACTTGTTGTGATACCCACACAAGTGCAATAGTGGCACACAGCCATGGTGGGGAACCAACTGCTCTTAATTTGGCTAACTGATCTCCTCAGTGGTACGGGACCCATAGCTGTAGCTGGGAAACAAGTCAGAACCATATCCAAACATAAACCCACTCTCCAATATCAAGCTACCATCAATCATGGGCTACAAGAGGGCCTACACCTATTAAATTCTCTATAAAAAAAGTAAGAGTTATCTCTTTTGTCCTGGTGCTAACTTACTCTTCATTGGAGAATCTGCTTCTCTTTTTCAGATAGATGTAGATCCCAAGGAGAGAGCCACCCCATCGTACCTCAAAAGGGCCCCGGCTGAAACTAAGAAAAATTGGAGAAACAAGCAAGGGTGCTGTTTTCCTGATGAACCAGATACCAGCAGAAGGGGGAAGGAGATCAACACAGAGGAAAATCAACTGCTACCAAATCAGAGAGCCAGAGCCTCAGAGGTCCCCAACACCTCATCATTGAAGCAGACCAAAAATGAACCCAACTTGGCTCAGGGAAATTTTGCAGAAGAGGGGGCGGAAAGAATGTCAGAGCCACATGTTGGGTCATGGTACACAGAGACATTTATCTTACCCATAACTGTGGGCTAACTCCACAATGCATGACCCGTATACCTCAAAAAGGAGGGGCCAAGGGGAGGGGGTAGGTCATGGATGAGCCTAATAATGGTACCAAACTGACTGTATTTGCTGAATTCAAAACTAACTAATCAGGAAAAAAAATACTAACTGAAGACATTTAGAATAAGTCATATTTTACTGTGTAAAAGGTTCTCCTCACAGACATTTTAAAATTTAATGGATATGATGAGTCTCAGGGACTCTTATCCACATGATACAAGAAAAGATATACTATTAGAGCACAAAGCCAGCTGGCTTTGACTTCATGGATTTTTTCATGGAAATAGAATTTGACTTTACCCTTGAGTCTGGGGTTGAATTTGAACAAGATAAGCCATGAAAAGTGGAGGTATGAGCAGGGTTGTAGTTTAGCTCGAAATTGTGAGAATTATGAGAGTAGACACACTGCAAAGTAGTCTTGGTCTAAATTCTAGATAAATTTCTTTTACTGAGCTGGGTGTGGTGGTGCACGCCTTTAATCCCAACACTCAGGAGGCAGAGGTAGGAGGATTGCTGTGAGTTGGAGCCCTCCCTGAGAGTACATAGTGATTTCCAGGTCAGCCTGGGCTAGAGTGAGAACCTACCTTGAAAACCAGAAAGTAAAATAAAAAGTAAGTCCTTCTACTGGTAGTACAATCATAGAGAAACACCACATTTTTACTTCTCAGATTTCTTGAAATTTCATAATGTATGTATGTATGTATGTATGTATGTATGTATGTATATGTATAATTTCCAGGATAATTTTTCTTGAGATTTTTGTTTCATAAATTTATTTTAAAATTAGATTAATCCATCAGTAAGGAAAAAAATGGGAGGAGCTGAAGATGGCCTGGGATTAACATCCAAGTACCCAATGTAAACCAAAATGCAGAGGGTGCTGCTTGTGTCTGGAGTTTGTTGTGGTGACAGGAGGCCCTGGTGCACTCATATTCTCTCTTTTTCTATTTTCCTCTCTTTCTCTCTTTCTAATAAATAAAGGAAAATATAAAAAATAAAAATGAGGGTCTGAGAGATGGCTTAGCAGTTAAGGCACTTCCCTGCAAAACCAATGGTCCTAGGGCTGATTACCCAGGACGTATGTCATCCAGATATACAAGGTGAAGCATGCATCTGGAGTTTGTTTGCAGTAGCTGGAGGCCCTGGCACCCCCATTCTCATTCTCTCTCTCTCTCTGCCTCTTTCTCTCTCAAATAAATACATAAAAATGAAAAAATGGGAAGTCAGAAAAATAAAGAAAAATATAAATAAGACAATATTGAAATAACCATTGTGATTTAGGTAAAAATTTTGAGTGACACTAAATTTATTATTAAACATATTACTCTTTACCACACTGTCACCAACATTTCTCTGTCCCTTTTCTTCTGGTGGTTTATATCCAATAGAGTTATAAGTGAGATATGTGAACTTATTTAGATTATTTATTCCTTTCTTGTTCTCATTTTTCCTGTTTCGTCTATAAAATATATTAAAATACTTATAATTGCAATGCTTCTCTTTCTTTCAAGTTCCTTTGCTCATGTAAATTCTTACAATGGTTAAATGGAAATGGTTTGGGGTCGTAGAAATGGAATAAAGGACAATTTGTAAGGATCCATTTTCTTTATTCATAGACCAGTGCAAGACCCAATGTTTAGTATTGGTTATATCAATCTCCTCTATATATCTAAACTGTCAATATATAAAGGTTGTCCAGTGACAACATATATACATATACAATTTTAAGTTACCTACATTTTGTTTAATGTTTTAACATTATATATGCACGTATTTGATAAATACTAGTCATTCCAATTTTTAGGTAATTCCATAAGGAAATAATAATTATAATAAATCATGCCTTAGCATAATGTTCTCCCTGTGAAGTCATCCTATCTACAGAATATTCTTGCAAGCAACAACCAGCTAAAAATATAGTCTCCTTCTAGCAATAAGAATTTTTTCTGAAGTGGTACCTTTCCCAAACATATTAATAATTTCAAAAGGATGATAGCCCTGTCAGGGATTATACTGTCTCCAGGGTTAAAACTATAATCTGGTCAATAACTTCAACAGAGGATCTCTTTCTCCATAAATAGGAAACTTTCTCATCAGGGAGTCCCTCAGATACTCTTTGCTTCAAAGACAGAACCATTAAAACATGTCAGAATCTTCAAAGTGTGACGCATGCCACCCTTCAGCAAAAGAAAGTCCTTTAAAGTAGAAGCCCAACAGCATTCTGAGTGCTCTGAAGGAAAACTCCCAGAGCTCTATGAAAACTGTTTCCAGTACCCAACCCTTAGATTTTAAAGTGTTATGCAGATGGTATGTAATGAACTTTTTTGATAGACTGTACATTTTAGAGCAGTTTTAGGATCATAGTAGAATTCAGTGGAAATACAGAAATTTCCTGTATAACCTTGCCTTCAAACATGCATAAAGATCAAGAATTCCTTCAACTGCTCTAGAATCCTTTTGCTCTGTGACAGCAATCAAGCGGTTTTGTTTTGTTTGTTTGTAGATACCAAGTACTTGAAGCAATCATCATCCCATGATGATAGGACAGAAAATATCCTATAGGGTGTCAAATTGAAAGGCTGAATGCATGAACTCTTGTCCACCCTTCTTTTCTCATCTTAACCAGGTAATGTGCTGAATAGCTCTGTACTTTTTAGGTTTTTTTCCTCTTATGTAAAATAGATACAAGTTTTCTTATTGCCATTTTATTTAAAAGAACAAAGTATGACAACACATGAAAATGACTCACAGAATGGCCAACACCAGTGGTTTTGCATTATTAAAAATACACTGATAATTCAAAATCACCTCATTTATAGCTAAAATCAGTTTCCTGTTGCAGTGTTTCAATCAAAAGAACACAGTGCCCCCCAAAATTTAAGACTTAGTCAAGTAACTCAAGGTTTGGGTGGTAATTTCATAACATGTTCAGGCACTCAATTTCTTTGGTTTTCACCTTAAGGTCATATCCTGATCCAAAGTAGTTACTGAAGTCATACTTACCTACCGTGATGTACAGAAGCACAGAAGAAATAGAGTGTAAGAAGAGTTTCTTTAAAATGTGTTTAATTTTTTAAAGGCTGCCTGAGTTGAGTCAGCTTCCTTCAATGGGCCTTCTCAGAAGTCACATAGCCCTTTCCTACATTTCCTTAGCAGCAACTTTCTCACACATGAGGAGACAGGGAGATTGGTCTGTATGGTAGTATAAAAACCAAGGTCCCTGTCCTAGCAAGAAATAGAAAACTAGGGCTGGAGAGATGACTTAGTGGTTAAGCGCTTGCCTGTGAAGCCAAAGGACCCTGGTTTGAGGCTCAACTCCCCAGGACCCATGTTAGCCAGATGCACAAAGGGCTGGAGGCCCTGGTGTGCCAATTCTCTCTCTCTCTCTCTCTCTCTCTCTCTCTCTCTGCCTCTTTCTCTGTCTGTCTGTCACTCTCAAATAAATAAATAAAAATGAACAAAAAAAATTTAAAAAAAGGAAATAGAAAACTAATGGTCTCTGACTCTGCTGGAACCTTCAAATAAGTGCTATGTCACATAGCAAACAGGTCCCGCTTAACTGTGAATGATGTTTCATGTTCCAAGAACAGAGCTCGCATGAGCTGTATGCCCACTGAAGGTCAGAGGCTGCATCTGGTACTTGTGCCTCAGTTTTCTCCCCAGAACCCAGAAATGAGAAGAGAAAGCTACAGTGCATCCGACGGGATTCAACTTTACTAATGATGAAATTCTTCTTTTTTTTGTTTTTTAGTTTTGTACTCAGTGAATACATTCAAGTTGGTACAATTGTTAGCCTCCTCCCTGTCCTTCCCCCTCCACAGGAACCCTCTTTGTTGGGGTGTATGGGTCATGCATTGTGGAGTTAGCCCTCAGTTATGGGTAGGAGGAAAGGTCTCTGCATGTCATGACCCAACTTGTGGCTCTGATATTCTTTCCACCTCCTCTTCTGCAAATTTCTGTGAGCCATGTTGGGTTCATTTTAGGTCTGCTTCAGTGATGAGGTCTTGGGAGCCTCTGTGTCTCTGGATATCTGGTTTTATAGGAGTTGATTGTTCTCTGTGTCTATCTCCTTCACCCTTGTGCTGGTACCAGGTTCATCACGAAAACAGCACTCTTGCTTGTTTCCCCAATTATTCGCAGTTTCAGCTAGGGCCCATTTGAGGTATAATGGGATGGTTTGCTCCTTAGGTTCTGCGTCTATCTGACAAAGAGAAGCAGATTCTCCAAGGAAGAGTAAAGTTAGCACCAGATAAATGGTGTAACCATTATCTTTTAGAGAGAATTTAATAGGTGTAGGCCCTCTTGTAGCCCAGGATTGGTGGGAGCTTGATACCAAACTGACTGTATTTGCTGAATACAGAACTGACTAATAAAAAAAAAATTAAAAGGCAAAAAAAAAATAATAATGGAGAGCGGGCTCATTTTTGATGAAACTTCTTAGGTTGAACTGAACACACTACAGCCTCTTGAAGTTTCTTGAATCTTATCCCAGTTATGTTTTATTTAATATCACTCATTGAAATATCTGGTGGCAGGGGAAATGAAAGCACATGCTTTTATGGGATCATTCATCAAGAACTAATTGAAGCTTTCATATATTTTAGTGCTGATAAAATGGTGTAACAATAAACAATAACAAAATTCACTAGAGAAGGATTTGTTTTGCAGTGAGGAAAATGGTTCCATTTTATTCTAGGATCCCTGGTCAAAAAACATCTCCCATTTACAAAGGGATAAATGCATAGTCCTCTGCATCATGATGGGTGGAAGCTGTGTCAAATGCATTAGTGTGGCTACACCAGAGCTATTCTCTTGCTAAGTACTAGCTATTGCGTGGGCCTCTGGCAGGAGGCTGCAGGACCAATGGGATTTTTAAAAGTTACATTTTGCTATTTATTGTTATTGTGCTGGAAGCAGGTAGCTTATTCAGAGTGTTTACTGGAAATATACAAAAATCTCAAAGTGTACTTTCGAGAAGTTCAGGTTTTTAATAATTACACTTTAAGCACTTTTAAAAACCATATTTCCATATAAGCAGTTAGCTAAATGTTGTAGGGAGTCATTGTTCTTCCACATGTGGGATTTGGGCAGAGAACTGAAAATGAAAAAATAGAGAATGTATTCCTTATGCATTTTATCAGTAATGATATACAAGAAATAGAAGTAGAATGAAATGTATGAGAAATGTGCTGCTAACTGTTGTGAACCTGAACATTTATTTGTGTAACTTCCTTAAAATGTGGTGCTATATTTTTATCACTACAATAGCAGTACGCACCACACTATAGATGCAATATTTACTTGGTAACCAGTATGTCTTTCACAGAACAACCAGAGATTTTCTTGATTAAAACATATTACCTAGACTCATCTTACCCTGAGGCAATAACACTAGGCTCTCTTCCATTACTGTTTAAAAAATACTCAGAAAATATTGTTCAAAAGCAGATTTTAGATGAATGATCATCATCTAAGGCTTATAAAATGTGACACAAATAATATTCACTAATGTGTTTTAGAACCCACCTACAAAATAAGAAATTCTGATAATGTATATATTTCCAGATATCATTTTAAATTGCAAAGTTTCATTCAAATTTTCTTTGTTTTATAAAAAGTAACTTTTCTTAAGTACTTTTTAAACAGTGGCTTCCTAAAAGTCCTAATACATTTTAAACAAACTATTAAATTACCCCCAGAATGAGAGGATTTAGAGAAACCTTAGTCGTTCCATTGTTTAAGAAATCAAGATAATGCTTCATGTGCTTAGTTGCTGGTCAGTTACATTAATTTGTAGCACCATTGATGAGTGAAGTGCACATTCATATCCTGCAATCTAAAGAGTGCCAATATAAAAATTATGTTTGGGGATGAAATAATTATAGGTTTTATAGCTTGTCTGTGACAGGCCGTATTTGACTTTCCGTCTATATTTGCTTAATAGCAAAGGACCTGAAAATGAGAACAACAAATTAGCTCAAACTAATTTAGTGCTATATTACAATGCTGCTAGTGTGGGTTTCAGGCGTGTGAAGCCACTGCGCAGCTTCTCTTCCGGAGTGCTCCTTCTGCACGGCACATTCTTTCTCAATCTGTTCCCAAGACTTGCCCATTCATTGCTTTCAGGCCTTAGTCAAGTGTCATTCTCAGCAAAGACTCTCCTGACTGGCTTACTTTGTATTTCTCACTCACAATTTACATAACTTAATTGTTACTGATGTAGTTTCCCCATAGATAAATATCATCACCTGGCTTTTGTGTATGACTAATTTGTTTTTAGTCTAACTCTACCTTCTAAATCCTAGGCTGCATAGAGACAGCTCTTCTATCTTGTTTGTGTCTGTTCATTAGTAAACTCCAGCACTCAGAAGAAAATAGTAATAACTGGCATTCAGTGATTCATCGTGAGTAATTAGGTTGGAGCACTCGGCCTACCATATTATGCTTATTATCTGCTGCAATATATTTATATACTCTAAAATTGTGATTATAACAACCAACACATTAATTGTAAAAGTTAATAGGTTTTTCTGTGATATTTTCAGATATGCATACATGTTAAATTGAACTAAAATTCTCCGCCTTTATACACATTTAATGGTTTCCTGACTTAAATGAGGCATAAATAACAGAATTATGTACTTTTTTAAAATTAAGAGTATGCTTTGTATGGCCATATCATGTGTTGGTACCATCATTTTCCTCCTCCCTGCCCCTAGTCCTCTGAGGGCCCACCTCAGCTGGGTTGCTGGTATTTCCCATGGAGTTGTGGGTTGCACCTTGTGAGAGCAGAAGTCAGTCACTTTTTTTTTTTTTTTTTTGAGGGGGTATAGGGAAATGCCTTCCTGACTTGTAGCTCACATAGTCTATCTGCTCTCTCTTCTGCAAAATTCCCTGAGACATGGTGGTTCAGTTTTAAGTCTGTTTCAGTGTTAAGCTCTCAGAAGATTCTGGATTTCTGCTTTGGTATGTGTTGAATATCTTCAGTGTCTGTCTCCATTACCATAGTGCAGGTTGTCAGGCTCACCATGGAAGCAACACTCTTGTTTATCTCACCAAATTGTCTGTGGTTTCACCTGGGCCTTAGCCAAAGTATGAAAGGTACTTCATCTCCTTGGGCCTTGCTACCTTTAGCAGGGACCATTAACTTAGAAAATCATTTGACATAGCTTTTTCTTATTTTTTATCTTGAATATATGTGAAAAATAATCTCTTCTACTATATTCTGCTTATTGAATGAAACAATGTGCATGTAAGGTCTTCTAAAGAAAAATGATTACTAATGAAATAGCCAATGGTTTTCAGACTACTCCAAAGAGAGAGCTGATTTTGACTTGTTTGGTTTGTCTGATTAAGAGACCTAGACCTGGGTTAAGGTGTTGATCTTCCTACCCCAATTATACCCCAGTTAGAAGTTCTGATGTCTTATCAAAAGAATGTCTTTAGTAAGTTGTCAGTAATACACCAAAAGAAAGTATTGTCTTTTAGAAACAGATTTAGTGAGGTCAGGGGAAGAGATTGAATAAAAGAAAGGTGGAGGGAGGGCTAAACAAGATCTAAGAGGATATAAATAAGTCATACAGAAACCTACATTTTTGGACAATGGAACACTCAGGAGCCATGGATTGTTACTAGAAAAGTTTTGGTGCCAAGGATGGGATACCTTCCAGTGAGTTGTTGGCCATTGAGGTCCCTGATGTCCCCAAAATATTTCAGGCCATTGCCAAGGCCCTTGGTTTCCCACCAGAATGGTAAGACCCTATTGCTAAAGAGTCCACATACTTGGGCTGCAAGCTCCCTGAGAAATCTTGCTGGAGCTGAGCTGAAAACCTCCTCCATATGGACCAGCTGACAGAAAGCTGGAAAAAGCCACGCTGCATGCAGTTCAATGGGAGAGAGTGAAATCACAAGTGAAGATACTCAACAATGGACACTGCAAGCCTTATATCTGGCCAGCCAGGCCAAATAGCCAATGGGTACGATACTGGCATGTCTATTACGGAGAAAACTAACTGCCTTCTTATTTGACTAGAGGCCTGCTCCATGGGAGGGAATACATCCCTGATACTGAGAACTTACAACAGGGATAGTCATGAGCCCTACGGGTGTAATGTCTGCTGCTAACTGGCTAAATGTATATACTATTCTCACCAAACTCCCCAGTAAGCACTTCTCCTAATATTCATACCCATATATTAATGCTACTCTCACTTTTGGTTAGAGTACCTTCTCTTTCAGATGGCAGTGACCTTGGGATGACTCAGAAAGCACCATGGTGCTGAGAATAAGGTACACAAAGTAGTACATGCATCTGGCGTTTGTTTGCATTTGTTGTATTTTTTCTCCCCCTCCTCTCTCTCACTCTCTCAAATAAATAAATAAAAATTGAAAAAAGGAAGAGTGTGATAGTAGAAAGGCCAGTTCATTATATAGGTCCACTTGGCTAAGCCATGTTATACAGTAGTCTGGATAAACACCAGTCTAGATAGTAACAGATTGGTTTGTAGATGCAGCTAACATTTATAATCACTTGACTTTATGCAATGTGTGTGTGTGTGTGTGTGTGTGTGTGTGTGTACATACATACTGTTTATGACATGGTAGTGAATTTTGTCAACTAGTTGAAGGTCATAAGTGCAGAATACTGAAACTTCCTGGAAGAGTAATTTTGACTCTAGGCTTTAAGTCACAATAATTTCTGAGTCCTGTCCTTCCATCCCTATGAATTTCAAACAGAACAGCTCACACTCACACATGACAGTTCTTTAACATAAATGTAAATATCTCATGTTGGTTCTGTTTCTCCAGAGAAAGATCACTGCTACAGGTAATAACTGTACACAATTCCTGATTTGGAGACAATTTTAAGGATTCAATAAAACAATGTGTGTGAGTTTCATACAAAAATCCTTGCTTACCATACTCAAGTAATGATCCTTTTTGTGATGATGGAGATGATCCATGCTGTGTTTACTGATGGACTTTGATTTTTAGTAGCCTATAATAACTACACAATCCACCAAACACTGATTTGGCAAGTCAAGTAAGTATATAAAAGTTCATTCAATAAGAAAATGTGGGGGCTGGAGAGATAGATCAGTGGTCAAAACACTCACTTGCAAATCCTAACAGACCAGGTTCAATTCCCCAGTGCCCACAAAAACCAGATGTAAAAACAGCACATGTACCTAGGGTTCATTACAGTGGTCCTGATGATGTAGGTTTAACTACCCAGCACCCACTTAAAGACAGATGCACAAAGTGGCACATGCATCTGGAGTGCCCTGGTATACCCCTTTTCTGTCTCTCCCCTATACCCACACATACACACACTCTCATTGCAAATAAAAAATTATTTTTGAAAATGAAAATAACGTCAAAATATTAAGACAAATAAAATTTTTATGTAGCTACAAAAATAGTGTTTAGAAAGGGTATAAATTGTTCTCCAAGCTGACTTTGATTAAAAGTCCATCATTTCTTCCTACTTTACTAAATGACTTCACATTTAATATGGATGTAATAGTACTTGCCCCAGATGCTTGTTATGACACTTCAGTAGAATAAACTATGTGAATCATCCAGGACTGTATTGCACCCCCTGGTGTGCCCACAAGAAGTCATCATCCAGTTTTCTAATTTTTCAATTTAGACTAGATTTTAAATGTTGACTGGTGTCAATTTCAAGTTCTAAAACTGGAGATGCCAACACTGTCTACTTTTTCTACTAGGTAAATGAAATGGAGAGAAAATAATGAGTACAAAGCACAATCTGTTTTTAAAGTGGTCTCACACTGACAAAGGCCTTGTCTGAAGGTAGAAGGTATGTTCCTTAACCAAATAGGAATATGAAGAGAGAAAGCCTCTCACCCCTCTTAGCAGGTAAACTAAGGGGAGTAGAGTGTACCTCAAACTAAGGATTTTAAGATAGTCCTCTCTCTTTTGGTTATCTTGTCTCAGTACGTTCTAATGCAGCAACAAGACCCAGAGATGTATGAGGGGTGCTCAGTGTTCTACGTAAAATAAGAAATCAGTTATCACCTGAACTATAAAATATGTTTTGTATTAAATGTTCTCATGATGTGAATTTTGTTTTCAGTATTATTTACAAATGAAGATTTAGTCATTTTTAGGATTATCATTTAATTTGAATAATGTTACAGAGTGTAGTTATAATATAAAAGTATCTTTTGCAGCCATTACAAGGCTTATAAGGAGGAGAAAGGGATTTCTATATAAGGAAAGAACAATATTTCTTGAGAACTTAATAAGGACTTTAAACAATAACTTGAAAAATAGTTTTGGTATATTATAGAAGAGATATACTTGATCTAACCTCAACAAGTAACCTATTAGTTTGCTCTATAAAATTAAAAAGTAATGACAATCTATAAGGCAGAATATATATAGCCAGGTATACTAAAACTGTGTCAAGGCAGTGGCTCTGACCTGCAACGCTAGGATAGAATGTGCCTGTGGCTGGGTCAAGAGTGCAAGTAAGTTGAGGACATGGCCATACAGGTGGAGGTAGAAGCACGGTCAGGTAGGGGATGTTTAGCCAGAGCTTTTTCTCTGGGCAACAGTGAGATTATTGACTCCAGAGTGCACTCATTAAGATAAGGTCAGGATTCAGAGGAAGGGAGCAGGTAGAAGCAGCAAGCGGCTGGACTTGACACTACTAGAAGTAAGGGCTTCTGAAGGCTGAACAATTACTAATAGCTTTATTTAGTTTCAGTCATAAACATTACAAAAATTTTGAAATACTAGAAAAATATTTAAAATGATAAAACAAAAGCATATTATCAAATTTTGATTCCTATATATTTGGTAAATATATTTCAAATGTAGATGTGACTTCATCTATTCAGCATATTTTGCTTTGCTACAAAATTGGATATCATTAATCAATTACTTTTAAAAATAGTTCAATACTATTTGAAATGATACATCTGTCTTACCATTCAAGAGGTTCATATTAGTTCCTTTGGCTAGTATAGCAAGTGAATACTATCCATCTTTTTTTATTATCATTTTGTATGATGTTCCACTTAAAATTGCAATGTTTTACCTCACAGGTGTTTTACAAACTGTGTAGGTGTTTTGAGTGTTTGAGGTGTCAGCATTTATCAAGGCATAGTTAAGGCAGAGTGACATGTCATGATTAGAAGTTTCTTGGGGTTAGGAGAGATGGTACTATCTCCTCAGAGTATGAAATTGAGGTGGAGGTGACATAGAGATTGACTGTCCCACTAGTTAACTTGGATGCATCTCTCATTCTGAAGTCAGCTAGACTCTGTAGTCCTTGAGGATTGGGTAGGATAGAGGTGCGTTAACTATAGTTAAAACTAATACTTATTGAAAGGCATATTCTGCTTATAGCACTATATGTATATATTACCCAATGTCTTCCTCATAGTACTTTAAAGTAGATATAGTAAATCTTTCTTTACAAATAAGATTATAGGGTTCAGGAAGATTAAATTACTTGGCCAAGATCACATTACATTGGAAGAACTGGAATCGAATCAACAACTGAAGCCTCTGAAACCAATAAGCTTGTGTATAGCATACTGATGGGCTAGGCTATCTGGATTTGATAGCAGGTGGGTGGGAAGATATTTTCAAACTTACACTACTTGATCATATCCTTATAATTAATTACACATTGATATTATAATTTATTTAATTAGAACTATGGGAACATAAGATTCAAAATTATCTTTATTTCATGGGTAGATAAATCTATAAATTTGATTATATGTTAGGTGAGGCCAAGGAGAATGTAAAGTCATATTAGCTAATTCCATTGGCTTAGGGAAACTCTACCATGCAAGTATAGACCTGGACAAAGTTCTTGTAATGAGAAGTTACTCATGACACTGAAAGGCTTAAGTGGGAGTAGATCTTGATAATGCTACTTGTTTTTTTTTTTTTAATTTTTATTTGTAGCACATGCCATTAGGGATGCCCAGTAAAGGAGAAAGTTTGAAAAAGCATGGTCCAGCATAACTGGCACTAGAGAAAGAATGAGAGAAATAGGCCATAATCAATATTTTTCTTAAAGTCTAAATTGACTTATATTAAAAATATCAATGATTCTTGAAGTCTACCTCTGTCATTTCTAAAGAATAATTCTACACTTTATGGAGAAACCAGTCTGATCTGAAGAAAATCTAGGTAGTCATTAGTGCAAGGACCTCTCTGGCTTGGGATGCATTATATAAATCTAGTTGCTTTCAGTGTGCTTTCTCAAGCCCTGTCATCTAAACTATAACATCAGGGCCAGCTGTACAACTTCATGTGGCCTCAGTTGTCTGGCATGCAATGGACACCAGAGATGACCTAGGACATCAAGTCCATATCGGTAGATGTAGCAGTTACACGAAGTGAGAACTGTACTACCAGGGACACTTTAATAACTGCATGTGTCAGTAGGTAGACCAGGGATGATGAAGCGGGAAAACAACCATGAATCAGGACCCCAGAGAGAAGTGCAGGGAGGCACCTGTTTTAGTTTCTTAGTTTTGCTCTTACTTCCTGAGGTCCAGAGCTGTCGATATCTCTGGGACCAGTGAGAAATCTCATCTATCATGAAATTCCACTAGAGTTGAGTTTCCATTACTTTCGCCACAAACAATTGAACTGTCTGATCTGAAGTTAAGTTTGAAATTAATGGAGCTGAAAAAAATAATGCACCTTCTACACTTGACATGTGAGCCAAGATTATCTGTATGAGAAATGAGAATGTAGAGGTTTAAAGTCAGAAAGATGCAACAGTCACTGCTGTACACTGTTCAAGGTGACTCTTAGTGTATTGAGAAAAATACACTTAACAAATGATTATGCTATTGTTATAATAGCAATGAATTGGGACATGGAGGGAGGGAGCTGGTATAGTGGAAAGATAATAAGAATAACATGATTTCAATAAAATTTTGATTTCAGGTTTAATTTCAAAGTAATCACACAAAGGGCCTCCAAAAAAAAAAAAAAAAAAAAGAAACCAACAAAATTCCCCATGACAACCTACCTGATAAGAAAATATGCATTTGATATATTGAAAAGTAAACACCAACAGAGAAAACATCCCATAGGAAATATATCCATTAGATGACTTTAGGATTTGTATATAAGAAAGAACTAATATTCAAAAGGGTTTACTACTAATAATAATACTTGTCTCTTTAACAATTGAAAATTTCTGAAACTATTCTACATATGTATATATATGCATAGTAGGAATATGTTTGGGTTATAGATTATTAACAAATTTTATTTATATTGCCTGACCAAGAAAAATTAAATATAATATCTTGTGTGTGACAGTATTCTTAGAAGCATGGTTTCTTGGACAGTATATACTTTATATCTACATGTGCTTTTTTATACCACCCACCAAAACAAAATTATATTGACAGGAATCTGTAACTTATTTAATAAAATGATAAGTATGTTTTGTAAGTAAATGAAGTAAACATTATTTTCATAGATTTTCAAATGTTTTTATATAATTTGAAATGTCTATTTTAAAAATATGATTACAGTCTATTTAGATATAGTTTTCTTTTTTATATATTTATTTATTTATTTGAGAGAAAGAGGCAGACAGAGAGAGAGAGAAGGAGAGATTGGGCACGCCAGGGCCTCCAGCCACTGCAAATGAACTCCAGATGCATGCGCCCCCTTGTGCATCTGGCTTACGTGGGTTCTGAAGAGTTGAACCAGGATCCTTTGGCGTTGCAGGCAAACGCCTTAACCGCTAAGCCATCTCTCCATCCCCTAGGTATAGTTTTCTACTGCAGCTATTTTAGTCTTTCTAGCTCTTCTTTTTCCTTTTCTTTTAATTTCCCTTTCTTTCCATACCTACCTCAGGAAGAAATAACATAACATAGAGGTAGGTATGTATACATACTCAAATATATAAACACCCCTAGCTTTGTGTACACATATACTGTCATACATTAATATACTTATGTAGGCCTATTGTTGAATTTATAGAGGCTTATCGTTTTAGAGTCCTATTAGCATTCTATATTTTTGAGGACCCATAATTGTCCACAAGCAATTATTGGTGAATACAATAATTTCCATGTTTGCAATATGATAATCAATTGAAAATGTTTGTTTTGGTTTAAATTAATTCACTTTTGTGTGTCTAATCAATTTTCATATGCTTCATTGTTTTTGTCGCTTTCTTTGAGAATTTATTTCTTGTCTGACTTAAGATTTGCTATTAGAAAATTAATTCTTTATTAATTACTAAATGTTTTCTTAATCCTAAATTATTAACTCTGCTTTTTATATTAGTAAGCAATAATTTCCACTAATTCACCATTTTTCTTTTCTTTTATACTTGGAGTGAAATTTCTAAAGAATACATATGAATTTATGAGTTAAATATGTCAGAATTTCACTCAGTGCTTTATGTTTCTCAGCCTTCCTAACTAATATATATGCTTGGGTCAATTGTCAGCTTTAGCTGCCATATTGGAGAAAGTCTTTGGATGTGAAAGCATCATTTGTGATTAGGAACCCTTCCAAGATTCAAGTTAAATCTAAGTATGCTTATTAAATTAAATGTATATGCATTTGACTATTCATTTACTATTTAAATATTTCTTTTTAAAGTTCGTTTTAATATTTATTTTTATTTATTGACAGAGAGAAAGAGAGAGAGAGAGAGAGAGAAAATGGGCACGCCAGGGCCTCCAGCCAATGCAAACGAACTCCAGATGCATGCACCACCTTGTGCATCTGGTTAATGTGGGTCCTGGGGAAATGAACCTGGGTCCTTTGGCTTCGCAGGCAGGCAAATGCCTTAATTGCTAAGCCATCCCTCTATGTCCTCTTTATATATATATTTTTATATTTCATGTTAAACAGATATTTAGAAGTTTAATATTTTCATTTAATTATGGTCAATGGAATTTTTTTCATGCTACATTTTATAACTGCCATTAACTTGCACCCATAGTGAAATAAAAATGATTATTTCAAGTATCTAATAATCATAATACAAGCCTCTAATCCCTTTAAGATTTCTTTGTGCAATTTTTGAAGTAGATAAGAAAACTACTCAATAATAACTTTGCCTTCTTATTTCCAAACTTTATATTTTAGATTGCTTGTGTGAAGTGATATGAATGGGTATATATTTATTATACCTGGTAATGATGGATTTAGCATAGTGCTTATTCTATTTTTAATATTTTATTTATTTAGTTGAGAGAGAAAGATACGATAGAGATGAGAGATTGAGAAAATAAACACACCAGTACCGCTAGCTACTGCAAACAAGTTCCATACTCAAGTGCCACCTTGTGCATCCAGTTTTACATTCATTCAAACTTGGGTCCTTAGGCTTTGCAGGCAGCGTCTTAACACTGAGCTATCTCTCCAGCCCCACCGTGCTTATTTGTAATAATTACAAATATTTTTATTTACTTTTAGTCTAGTTTTTAGCCAATATATTTTTGGGAGGATCACACAGCATTATTTTATTACTTATTGAAGAATGAATAAATAGTTCTTAAAATAAAGAATGGGGCTGGAGGGATTGCTTAGTGGTTAAGGAGTTTGCCTGCAAAGCCAAAGGACCCAGGTTCAATTGCCCAGGATCCACGTTAGCCAGATGCACAAGGGCACACATGTCTGGAGTTTGTTTCCATTGGCTGGAGGCCCTGGCACGCCCATTCTCTCTCTCTCCCTCTCTCTCTCTTTCTCTGTCAAATAAATAAATAAAAATAAAATATTAAAATAAAATACAGAATGCACTTTTTCCAGGTATCTTGTGTTGCATCTTTTATGTGTGTATCTTTTATGGGTTTTATATGCAAGCATGTTATTAGGGAGGCTAATAATTATAATAAAAGTAAATTTCCATATTACTTTCTTAGGCACTTTTATAAGTCTTTTAGAGGGTTAAAACTTTACAAGTTGGGTTGGAGAGATAACTCAGCACTTAAGGTGCTTGCGTACATAGCCTAATGACCTGGGTTCAATTCCTCAGTACCCACATAAAGTCAGATGTACAAAGTGGCACCATGTATCCAGAGTTCATTTGTCATGGCAGGAGGCCCTGCCATTCTCTCTGTCTCTCTTCTCTCTCTGCTTACAGATTAATTAATAAAAAAAGTTTTAAATTACAAGTAACTTTTTCTTTATGCCCTTAAGAGAATTATAGTAGCAAAAAATTGCTGATATGTGACTGACAATTTGTTTGATTTCTCTCATAGTTATTGGTTGGTTTAGTTGCTCTTTTGTCAACTTTAATGATTCACAGTTATAGAAACTTTCCAACTTAAAATATGAATTTATTAGCACAGTTTAACTGACTCTCTAAAGAGAATTGTGTTTATGTTATTAGTTTATTTTTGTTTTGGGACTTTTTTATTATATTAGCCACTATTTGTAATAAAAGAGAAGATTGTAAGGCTTCTTGGAAAGTTTGGATTTGATTGTTATCTTTAGTTACTGTCCGACCAAGTAGTACTAATGCAATTTAAAAGTTAATTTATCTCAAATGCAAAAAAGTGATTAGCATTTATAATTTTAGATAAACTTATACTTGATATTGATGTTAGTAACAGTATTATTCTAGCACTAAAAGCAGGATAAATCAGGATAGTTGCTATTCAATATTATTTTATTTTGGATATGTAACCTTTAGTGAATCCTGTTTTTCATCAGGAAAATTGATAAAGAGGAAGAAATTATATGTATTTATAATTATCACTTCCTGAATTATAAGATATCCTTTGACTATTTTTATCCATATTTCTTTCTTATTTTCTGAGAATTTAAGGATATTTTTGTAAAGGCCTTAGGTGGAAGCATTGTTGCACAATTTGAAGAGCACACAGCCGTATGCTGTATGTATGCAGTCAGGTACATTTTCACGTTCATTCTCTTCTTCAGCAACTAACTCTGCTGATTGAGGTACATACATGGCTGGTTGCTGACACTGTATTACTCCTGTGCCTTTCCTGAGCATGCCTCCTACATCACTTTGCAGATTCAGACTCATGTACTGTTGCTTTGTCATTTGTGTGTTCGAATTTTATTATGTGAGGTTTTACTGTTTTAGCAAAAACCAATAGCTATTTTTTCATTTTTAGTGTGCAAATATATATTAATCAATGCATGACATTTATTTACTTGTTACTCTTTATGGCTTTGCATGTCAGTTATGATTAACTCTTTACCTTCTCTCTCAACCTCCCTGTCCCCATTCCCTGCTTTCACCATCCCATTCCTATCATCTCTCCTTCAACTTCCAGATCTTTTGAGTTCTTTTGAATATTATACATATAGTCCTATGAATAGCTGGAAAAGGTTTTCTCCCATAGCTGTCTCTTCACTTAGTTAACTGATTCCCTTGCTGTGTAGAAGCTTTTCAACTTTATGAGGACCTTATTTCTTGGTGGCTGGTGTCCTATTTAGAAAGTTTATACCTACTCATATATATGAAAGAGTTTTCACATTTTTATTTTGCTATGACTTTTAGAGATTTTAGAGATTCAGATGTTATGTTAGGTCTTTGATCCATCTGGGGCTGATCTTTGTGCAGAGTAAGATCTTTGTGCATTCTTCGCCTGTGTATATCCAGTTTTCAAAATGAGCCTTTATTGCATTTACGTCAAAAATCAGGTAGCTGAAGCTCTGCAGGTCAATGTCACCCAAAGCTACTTGTCTGTTTTTGTGTCAGAACCATGCTGTTTTTGCTCATATGACTCCATAATTCAGCTGAATATCAGGTATGGTGATACTGTCACCTGGTTGGTTTGCTTATGGCTACTTTGGCTATTCAAGGTGGTCTGTTCCTCCAAATGAATTTTAAGATTGTTATTTACATTTCTGTGAAAAATTGCATTGGGGATGCCATTGTGTCTGTAAATTATTTTGAGTAAGAAAGCCATTTTTATTTCATTAATTCTTCTGATCAGTGAACACATCTTTCCATCTTCTAATGTCTTCTTTAGGTTATTACTTGAAATTTATAGTTTTCATTATAGAGGTTGTTCATTTTCTTGTCTAGGTTTATTCTATGATATTTTTGAGGCAGTTGTGAATGGAGTTTCTTCCCTGATTTCTTCAACTTGTTAATTGTGTGTAGGAAGTTAATTGATCTTGTGTGTTAATTTTCTAACCTGGTACTTTGCTGAAAGTGTTTATTAGTTATAACAGTTTTCTACTAGACTATTTAGGATTTTTATGTCTTTCTTATGAATATGTTAACATATCCCTTTCCTTAGACTTCCAACACTGTGTTAAATAAAAATGGACAGAATGGACACTGTTATCTTGTTTTGTTTGATTTTCCCCATTTAGTATAATATTAGTTACAGGTTTACCACATACAATATTTAATATATTGAGACATGTTCCTTCTATCCCTAGGTTCTTCAGATCATGAAGGTACATTGACTTTTGTTAAATGCCTTTTTGCATTGATCAGGATGGTCATATGATTTCAATCCTTATGTTCATTTATGTAATGTATCACACTTATTGATTTACATATGTTGAGCTACTTTTCTGGCATAATATCAATTTGATCATGATCCTTTTCATATATTCTTGCATTCTGTTTGTGTTTCATTGAGAATATTTGCATCTATTTTTTTCTTTTTCTTTCTTTCTTCCTTTCTTTCTTTTTTTTTTTTTTTTTTCGAGGTAGGGTCTTACTCTAGCTCAGGCTGACTTGGAATTCACTGTGTAGTCTCAGGGTAGCCTTGAACTCATAGTGATCCTCCTCCTACCTCTGCCTCCTGAGTGCTGGGATTAAAGGTGTGTGCCACTACGCCCAGCTTGCATCTATTTTTTATCAGGAAGCTTGCTCTATAATTTTCTTTGTTGAGTCTTTATCCAGTTTTGGAATCAGGATAATACTAATACTGTAAAAAGAGTTTGCCAGTGCTCCTTCTTTTAGTAGTTTATGAAATAGTTTGTGAAGCAATAGTGTGAAATTATTTTTGAAAGTCCTGTGGAGTTCAGCAATGAATCCATCTGGGCCTGGAATTTTTTTTTTGTCAGAACATCTTTCATTACTACTTCAATCTTACTGTTTGTTAGAGATCTGTATAAATTATCTATCTCTTCTTGTTTTAATCTGGGGAGGCTTTATGGCTCTATGAATTGTTCCATTTCTTTCAGATTTTGCAATTTAGGCTAGTGTCTACTTTCAGGTATGTCCCAGTGATTTTTCTGAATTCCATTACTATGTCATAATAGCCCCCTTTTGTCATTGAGTTCCTCAATTTGAGTCTTGTTTTTGGTTAGTTAAGCTAAATATTTGTCAACTTTATTAATCTCTTTCAAAGAACCAACTCATTTTGTTGATTCTTTGTTTTATCTTTTTCATTTCTATGTCATTAATTTCTACCCTGATCTAAATTCTTTCTAGCTACTAACATTGGGATTAGTTATTCTCTGAAAAATGGGTGTGGGTTTCATTTCACTCTAATTTTTAACATTCATTATTCTTTAAAACTTATCTGGATGCTGTACCAAACTTTGCTTCATATATCATTGGTACCCTCAACTTTATGCCATTTCTTTCTCAATATTTCATGATAGATAGACTGACATTTTCTGTAGTTCTGACTTCATTTACATGCATGTTACTTTGAAACAATACGGCTCACAATATAGGGAATTAATCCTGTTTCCTCATCCATGGTTCATTATTTTGCTGTTACCAGAGTCACAGGTCTGGGCTACCAGATGCTGGAGTACTACCACTGAATAGGTGAGGGCTGGGAGAAATTTATTCTGCAAAGAAGATGGTAGAGGGGTGGCATATCTATGCTCTACCTTCTCGGGCTGAAGAGCATGAACACTTGTTTATGACAAAGGAAGAAGATATGAGACCTACACTGGGTAGTCTTTTCAGAGAGAGTATGTGCTTTATCACAACAGATTTTCATCTACTACAACAAGTTACTAAGAAAAGTTCTTTAAAGGGCTATATGACTTTGCTGAATCCAGTTTACTATTGTAATTATTCAGGTGAGGCCTTTTAGAATGTCATATAGGAGTTAGTGGATATGAAAGGGTTAGGAAGGGCAGGTAAATGTGATTTTGCTAAGTGCAGATTCCAGAAGGGGTTGCTGTTATTTTACCACCTCCCCAACTAGAGCTTGATAATGTGACCTTGCTTCAAATCAAGGGTGTATCACAAACAGCAATTCAAGCTGGGCACGGAGGTTCATACATGAGGTCCCACCACTGAGCAAGAGGCTGGAGGACCATGTACCCTGGGCTACCTGAGACCCCATCTCAAAACCAAAATAAGAGACAAGCAAACCAATAAACTCAGGTCATCAGTGCATAAGGGTTAAAAAGAAAGACCCTAGTGAAGAAAGATGCTGCTTTTGCTTTTGCTGCAGCAACTGTTATTTTCTTAAGAGTTGAAGGAGGTTACCGAAGCAGGAGGAAGTTTGACATGGCAGGAAAATGCAATCCTGGCTGTAAGACTGTGAAGGATTTGCTCTCTATTACTTTACTATACTGTGCTGATTAGTTCTCTCACAGAAAGCTGTGCCTTTGTATTTACGAATGAGCTAACTAGATTTGCTGCCTTTTAGGTTACTTGAGGTCAATGATTAGGTATGGATGAGAAATATCATTTTTAGATAACATGTTTTTATTGATTTTGAAAGGAACTCAATGTATAATTTAAATTTCAAAACTCTTTTTGTTCATAACATTGTTCCTGGCATTTAACAGGTGCCTTTAATATTAGAAATGGCATGGACTTTGCTTTTTGACTCCTTTTAGTGTCTCCCTTCTAAAACCAACTAGCCATCTAAAGAGATACTGCCTTTGGGGTTAATTATCTGCACTTGGCTTCTTGATAACCAAATCTAGATTTTGCCTGTTGGATATCTCTTAGGAGGCAATTTGAATAGAATGAGTAAACACAAGAAATAAGTAAGAGCTCTCTGCATGAAGAGAATATAGCATACCTGGTACCATCCCATTGTTTATACAATTTTTGTATTTAGGCAGACAAAACATCACCTTTCCTTGCCTGTATACCTGCCAAGTCAGCTATGTTACAGAAGATAAAGTGAGTGATTGACTCCCATATCCAGGAGATATCTAATGATCTTTTGACACGAGCAAAGAGGGGAAGTCAAAATAGTCCTAGAACAAGTAAAAAGAATACAAATTAATTCCATATGAAATACAAGGTAAGTGGAATAAAATCTTTATTATTTTGATAAATTTTATGAGTAGCTAAGGACAAGGATTCTAGTTGTGTTCTTGCATTACAGATGGAGACTAACATGGAGCTGTGTTCAGAAGCACCAGCACAGGTGTCTTTGCCTTATTAAATTAAACCTAACACAATGCTGCATTCACAGTTACAGTAGAAACAAACACAAGTGGTGATTTGCATAAGAAAATAATATGAGATTTTTACAAGCCTTCTCTCAAGTTCATGAGAAATGTGAATAAAATTTTTAAAAATGTTAATTATTCAACCTTTTAGGATCACAACTATTATGTTTTCTAAGAGGTAAACTTGCCTTTGAAATGAATGTTTTTAATGCTTGCCATATTTTCTAAAGAAAAATAGCGATTAGTGAGAACAGTTCACTTAACTTTAGCTCAGAAACCATCATGGTTTTAGAAAATAGAGGCTTAAACCCAATCCATCGCTTTCTTAGAGGCAAAACAACATTGTATCTCTGAAGCAAGGTGATCAGATATTGTACTTTTTCTGTGCCTTCACACATTAGCCCAGTCTGCTAGCTATAAGCAGCTAAGAATAGAAGTGACAGGTAGGCCAGAATGTAATGAATTATGGTGATCCTAGCAAGAATAAAGAAAGCACATTGAGAATTTCTCTGTCCCTTGGAGAATCAGTCAGATATATTCTATAAAGTCTCCTAAGATGATAATAAGATGATTTTATGTCCTGATTAATATGGACATCAAAAACAAAGCTTAGAATCAAAAATCACTTCAATGTTATGAGCCCTGCGATGTTATAAAGGACATGCTAGATGCTAGTGGGAAGAAATAAAAAGAAATGTATAAAGATTGATATTAAGGAGACCCTATGAGTAATAATTTAGTCTTGTCTACATTTAGCTTTAAAAAGTTGGATGACATCCAAGCCTGAATGTCATAGATCCTGTTATGCCTTGTGCAGAAAGGCATCATAAGACCCATGGGGATGCACAACAGACCAATGTGTTGTCGTCTGCGCTTATTTGATGCAGGAAGGTATTGGATCTAAAGCCAACATTCATAATGATGAGCAAATACAAACCTGAAACTGTATGCATTCATTTTACTTATAAATAAGCATATACACATTTTAGAATTACTATTTCTTTTGTAATTAACCTCATGTCCATGAGGGTAAATTAAATGTTCAATATAAATACAAGTCTATTCTACCAATTTAAGGATACAGTCCTACCTGCAAATAGCTTATATTTCAAAATGGATTTTAATGTATAGGGGTTTTGAGTATGTTTTATATTAACTTGTCACATTTTTTTCACTTTTGTTTTTTCAGACTATGCCATGAACTTTTACTTCTTTGATACTTTCTGAGATTCAGGGATAAGGATTAAGAGAAATTATATTTATAGACTACTTGAGGCTATAGTATTAAGGATTATAGACCCTATGTTGTTGAGGACAATGGTGGAGCACCTTCCAATTCTTCCAGAAGATACTCAGGGTAGACTCTTTGTGTCATTTGAAAAAAAAATAGGTTTAAAAATCTGTGTCATCAAACTTCATAAATTACTTTTCATTTATCCACCTATTTTTTATTTCTCTTGCTTCCTCATCTCCTTTTCTTAAGTTCCCCTATACTGTCTTTAAATGTTGTTGTCTTTATTATGAGCTTAATGCATTGATTGATTTCATAGGATGATGTGTACCCTAGCACATTTTCCTGTTGAACTATTCAATTAAATATGATAATTTTCAGCACCCTGACACTGTTAAATACTTAGGTGGATGAGCAATTCACCAGGAAGTACAGAAATATTGGAAGTCATTTACATGAATATTAGAAATATTTATTTATTTTTATATAAATATTTCAGGCTTCCAATGAAAAACATACTAGAAAAAAAATGCTAAGGAACTACATACTTGGAAAACTAAAATGATGTTAGGAGATTCAAACTTTCTCCAACATTTACAGAATGGGTAGAATTGACCATTGTATTCATTCATTTCATGAAGTGCATCACCATGGTCCTTCTAAAAAAAATGCATGATTTTGAGACATTTTACTCAAGTAAAATATGTAATATATATTATCTTAGTACATTTTTATAATTTATGTGATTTCTGCAAGTTAGATATTTAAATGTAACTTGGGCTACAGAGAGAATTTTAGCTACCAAAGCAACATGTTACAGCATTTTTGAACAGCAATAGAGTGTTGACTAATGAAGGGAAAATAACATATTTTTATTAAATTGTATTATACTTTATTGTATTTTTTTATTCTAGAGAGAGTGAAAGTGAGAGAGAGAGAGAGAGAGAGAGAGAGAGAGGAAGAGAGAGAGAACTGGCACAGCAGGACCTCAGCCAATGCAACCAAACTCCAGACACTTGCACCCCCTAGTGGGCATGTGTGTGACCTTGCACTTGCCTCAACTTTATGCATCTGGTTTACATGGGATCTAGAGAGTTGAACATAGGTCCTTAGGCTTTGCAGGCAAGTGCCTTAACTGCTAAGCCATCTCTCCAGCCCAAAAGTAATATCTTGATATGGTATTGATGATCACATTAAATGACAGTGCCTTGACCATGAAATATGTTTCTGAATGTTAGTTTAATTGAGAAGTTCTTTTGGTCTGTTGAGAAAGTCCTATTTCTGGCAGGGAAGCACTAGAATTCTCAATTGTTTTTCTTTATGATTTAGTTTGAAAGGAAAGAAAGTAAGATGGAAGAAAGATGAAGAAATCTCAGTGGTTTGAAAACCTATTTTTCCCTGTTTTGTTTTGCTAAGGAGAGCATCACTCTACTCCTAGTTGCCCTTGAACTCACTATGTAGCTCCATGCTAGCCTCGAACACATGGTAGATAAAACATAGTTTATTTGTTTGTTCTGTGATATAAAAAATCTCTGTGTATCATTCTCCACTATCTTTCTTATGTGAACTTAATACTGAACTTAATAACATAAAGAAAATTTAAAACTAAAAAAATAGACAAAAGAGTACAAGTGTCACATATGAAGTCATGCTTTCTTATTTGCTTTCATTAGCCAGATTAGTTTTATATTTGTATCTGCTTCCATCATATTATTTATTTACATTTAATCTAAACAATGTGACCAAGAGTAGTCCACAAAACCTATTTTATTTTATTTTTTTATTAGATATGGACATATTTTGTATCTAAACATCACATGTTGGTACCATCCTTTATCTCCTCCGTGCCCCTTTTCTGTAGAGCCCTTCCTCATTGGGAATGCAGTTCAACCCCATGGGGATTGTGGGTCATGCATTTTGGGGCAGCAGTCAGCTATAGGGGAGAGTCAATGGCTTGGTGCAAAATTTCCCAACTTGTGGCTCTAACAATCTCTCCAACCCCTCTTCCACAAAATTCCCTGAGCCATGCTGGGAGCATTTTAAGTCTACTTCAGTGATGGACTCTTAGAAGCATCTGGATCTCTGGCTTGAGGTGTTGAGTGTCCTCAGTATCTTTCTCCATCACCCTTGTGCTGATATCAGCTTAATTAAGACAGCAGCATTCTTGCTCATTTCCTCAATTCCTCTGTGGTTTCAGCTGGGGCCAGGGTGGAGTGCATTGGGTCATTTATCTCATGCCCAGCTCCCATCTGAAAAAGAAAATCAGATTCTCCAACAGAGAATGAAGTCAGCACCAGTTAAATGGGATAACTATTATTAATTTAGAGATAATTATGAGGATTTAGACACTTTTATAGTCTAAGGTTAGTGGAAGCTTAACAATGGAAAGCAGAACCATTATCTGCATATGATTCAGACTTGGTTGCCAGGTCCAGACATGGTTTAATTTCCACTGAGTGGATCTGTTAACCAATCCAAGAACAGTTGGTTATGCACCATGGCTATGTGCCACGATTGCACTTATGTGAGTATCACGTCAAGTTGTTTGCTTCTTCTGAGTTGCTTAGACTTTGAGTTGCTTGGACAGATGTTGGCCACTTTCCCCTGGTAGATTATATAGTGCTTTGAGTGCTAGATGGGCTAGTTATCTGGAGACTGGCTCTCCTCCATATTCCAACCATGTCTCTCCATGATCTGTGACTGGCTCTCCTCCATATTCTAACCATGTCTCTCCATGATCTGTGACAATAGCATTTGGTGTCTTGTCATCAGCAGTAGTGTCTCACCATTAACTTCTGGTGGGTAATCAAGGGCTCTGACAGAATTCTGTCTTGTTTGTTTTGAGAGATCTAGTAGGTCTCTCTGGTCAAGAGCACATTGTGGATGTAGACCACATCCTGGTACAAGGAATTACAGGCCAGTGCAAAGGCAAAAGAAAAAGCCAGAGAAAAAAGAGAAACAGGAGAAATTTGAGGTTAGGTTTCATCTCACTCTCTCCAGGGCTCTTCAATTCAAGTACTCCCTCTTAGGTCCGCTTGAGGGTTCCAACTTTTAGACTGACTTCCAGGATATAGGATTCTATGGTACCAGTTCAATTTGGGTTCAGATTTTGTGTACCCCCACACCATTTACCTTCCCCCGAACCCTACCCTCACTATTGTCCAAGCCTCAAGATGCCATTCACTCATGTCAGCAACTTGGGCTGATCCAGGTTAGGAACTGCAGATGAGTGAGATCATGTGATGGTTGTCTTTCTCTGATTGTGTGAGTTCACTTAGAATGATCTGTTCCAAGTTTGACCATTTTTCTAAAAATTTCAATGTGTCATTTTTTTTCCTTACTGATGATTAGAATTCCATCATGTAGAAATACCACATCTTGGTTATCCACTCATCCAATGAGGGGCATTTGTGTTGATTCCAGTTTTTATCTACTATGAATTGAGCAGCTATAAACATCATTGAGCAAATATCTCTGAACTGAGATGTAGAAGTTTTAGGGTAAATGCCCAGGAAGGCAATAACAAGGTCTGTTGGTAACTCTATATTCATCCTTTTTAGGAGTCTCCATATTGCTTTCCATAGTGGCTGTACTCAGTTTACGTTCATGCCAATAGTCAATGAGTGTTCTTATTTCTCTACATCCTCGCCAACATTTGTTTTCATTTGATTTTTCAATGTTTGTTGTCCTTACTGGGGTAAGGTGGAATATCATAGTTGTTTTAATATGCATTTCTCTAATGGTTAGGGATGTTGAACATTTTCTAAAGTGTGTTTTAGTCATTTGTAATTCTTCCACTGAGAACTTCTTATTTAATTCTCTGCCCCACTTTTGGAGTGGGTTGTTTGACGTTTTGTTGTTTAGTGTTTTTTTTTTTCTTTTTTTTTATTAGTCAGTTCTGTATTCAGCAAATACAGTCAGTTTGGTACCATTATTAGGCTCATCCGTGACCTACCCCCTCCCCTTGGCCCCTCCTTGTTGAGGTATATGGGTCATGCATTGTGGAGTTAGCCCACAGTTATGGGTAAGCTAAATGTCTCTGTTTTGAGTTCTTTGTAGATTGTAGATATTAGGCTTTTGTCAGGGGTATAGGTGGCAAAAAATTTTCCCCATTCAGTGGGTAATATGTTGGCTCTGTTTGTGCAAAAGATTTTTAGCTTCATGAAGTCCCATTGGTTAGTGTGTGTTTAATTTTCTTGGCTACTGGGGGTTTGTTCATGAAGTTTTTCCCAGTCCTATATCATGGAGAGTGCTTCCTATTTTTTTCTTATAATAGTTGAACAGTTTCAGGTCTTATATTGAGGTCTTTAATTCATTTGGACATGATTTTTTGTATATGGGAAAATGAGACTAATTTCATTTTTATACATATGGTCATCCAATTTGTCCAACACCATTTGTTGAAGACACTATCTTTTCTCCAGTCTACATAATTGGCACATTTTGTTGAGCTCTATTTTTTCCCTGTTGATTTTCTGCTTGGATCATCTGTCTATTGATGATAGTGGAGTATTGAAGTCTCCAACTACAATGGTGTTGTTGTTTATTACTGTTGTATTGTCAAGTAGATTTTGTTTTATAAACTGTGGTGCCCCTGTGTTTGGGACATATATATTTATGATTGTTATGGGCTCATGTTGGATCATTCTCTTGGTGAATAAAAAGTGGCCTTCTTTGTCCTTTTTGATAACTTTTGGTTTGAAGTCTATTTTATCAGATATTAATATAGCAATATCTACTTTTTAAATTTCCATTTTCTTGAAATATCATTTTCCAACCTTTCACCCCGAGGAGGTGTCTATCTTTAGTGGTGAGGTAGGTTTCTTGAAGACAGAAGATAGAAGGGTCCAGTTTTTTGATCCATCCTGATATCCTGTGTCATTTTATGGGTGTGTTAAGACCATTAATATTTAAGTTTGTTACTGTGAGGTTTGAATTAATCTCTGCCATGATGAGGTGTTTTATGGGGTTTGGTGCTTTCTTATGTTATGTACTGTTTTGAGCCTGGTTTGTTTAGGTTATTGTGATCTTCTTGTTGGCACTTGAGATTGGTTGTTTGACTGTTCTGTGTGGAGTATTCCTGGAAATATTCTCTTTGGCATTGTGTTCATATAATCACAGAGTTGGCTTTTTCATGGAAAGTTTTTCTTTCACCATCTATTATGAGGGACACTTTTGCTGGGTAAAGTAGCTTGGATTGGAAGCCATAGTTTTTCAGACTTTGAAGTGTTCCATTCCAACCCCTTCCAGCTTTCAGGGTTTCCATTGAGAAATCTGATGTTATTCTAATTCTTTCTATGTTGTGAATTGCTTCTCTTTTGCTGCCTTTAACACTCTCTCTTTGTTTTCATTGTTAAGAGTTTTAACTATGATACATCTTGGAGAGTTTCTTCTTTGGTCCTGCCTGTTTGGTGTTCTGTGGGCTTCTTGTATCAGAATAGGCCTCTTCTTTGCAAGACTCAGAAAATGTTCTCCAATAATTTTGCTGAGTATGTTTTCTATGCCTTTATTCTGGATTTCCTCTACTTCTGTTATACCCATGATCTGGATATTTAGCCATTTTAGAGTGTCCCACAGTTCCCTCATATTCTGTTCACTTGATTTTTTTGAACTTAGCAAGGTTTTTGGCCTCCCAATAAATTTCTTTTGTCTTATCTTCCAGGTCAGAGTTTCTGTCTTCCACATGAGTAACTCTGTTGGTAAGGGGCTCTAGATAGGTTTTGATAAATTCTGTTTGATTTTCGTTTTCTATCGTGCTCTTTTGTATCATGTTCATCTCTTTTTTGAGGTATGATTTTGGTTTAAATTCTGATTTTCTTGCTGCTTCTTGTTGTTCATTTTTGCAGTTGATCAAGTCTTCATTAAGCTTAATCAACCAGTTGTTGAGGTCTTCCATTTATTGATTTACCTTCAATTTATTCATATCTCTTTGGAGGGTTCTAATGTTTTCTTCAATCAAGTTAAGCCTACTGTCAAAGGCTGAATGATCTAGGAGATAATTCTGTTCAATTTCATTGATACAATTATTGGTTCTTTGCTAATTCACTTCAAGTTCAGTGGTTTTATTTATTTTTTTAATCAGGGTCTCATTGGTTGCCACATTTTCATTTTAGGAATGAATTTCTTTTGGTTTCTCTATTATTTCATTGGAGGCTTCTGTAGTAGGACTAGGCAAACTTGGTGGAGATCTCTCAATTTTCTGACTTTTTTGTGTTGTAATCTACCCATTTTAGGAAGACTCTTTATCTTATTGAGGAGAAATCAAGTTTGTGTCCTCTGACCCATTCCATCCTGTGACTCAGATGAACAGGGATATTGGTCCTTAGTGGCCAGTCAAGATACCAGAGCAAAAGGCCTGATCCCACAGCTCACACAGGGGCCAGGCCTCCTCTATCAAGGAACAATTGGACCTATCCAGGCCAGGGGACTAGTGCTGTGCCCTTCAGGACATAGATCAGTACCAGCAACCTAGACTGGGGAAGTGGGAGGAACCCAGATTCAGCGGTCTGGCCTACTCACTTCAGATGGCCATGCCCATCCACACACTGACTGTGCAAGGAACGCCGACTGGGGACAGTGGTAGGAATCCAGCTATGGGTCCAGCCTACTCGCTCCAGACCACTGTGCCTTCCCAAGCACTGACAGCACAAGGAACTCAGACCTGGGCAGTGGGGCAGTACCTATTGTTTTAGAATCCAAGCTCTATGTCAGTCTTTACTCATAAAATAATTAAATGATATTTCCAGCATATAAACCAAATAGCACTGGGCCAATAGGAAACAACTTATCTGTGTTGAGATGTGTTAAAGGAGCATTTTGGTAGACACAAAGCAATGGTAAATAAATAAAAGGTTAAAAGATGTATTTGAATTAATGGGATGCACAAGGAACAATTATAGGAACATGGCAAACCAATGGAACAGATTTAGCACTCAAAGATATACTTAAAGATACAGCTACAGATATTCACTGTGACATAAAAAAAAAAAAAACAGATGAAAGGATAAATATCCAGGTACATCTTGAAAAATATTATTACAACCACATAGTATTTCATTTATTGAGGCATTAGCAATTGAGTAGAAAAGTGCAGAGCAAATAGGAAGAAAGTGAGGTGGTAATGCTTGCAGTTACCTCTTCATTGTTTGGACAAACATCTGACCAAAAGCAGATTATAGGAAGAATGGGTTTACTTCAGGATTACAGATCCCAGGGGAAACACCATCAGTGGTGGAGGAAATTGGCTCATTTTAGCATCCATAGCAGAGTGAAACAATTGTCAGCATCAGCAAGCACCAACGGACAGAGGCTCAGACTGGATCTGTTACTCACCTAGTAGGGCAGGATTTAAGATCTGCCCCCATTAACATGCCGCCTTGCACCAAGGCTCCACCTGCTGGAGACTCAAGTTTCAAGTTCAAACTTAATCAAAAATACCAGAGTCTATGGGGCTATGTATTCAAACGACAACATGTTTCCTGCTGCAACATGGCATTATAGGAAACACAGAGGAAAATCTAAGGAACTACTAAGCAAGTTGTTATGTGTAATACTTATTTACTATTTGTAACTGCTTCATGAGAGCCAAAAAACTGTAAAGTTGTTCTAATGTATTCACTTCAAAAATATTCCCATGTTCTTTCTCATTTAAGATCAAATTTGACAGCATATTGCAATTAAACAATTGTAATCTTAGAATCAAACCATTTCAATTAAAATATGAGAACATGAAAGACTAACTTTGATAGCATTGAAATTGCAAGAACCTGAAATTGGATATAAATGATAAATCAACTTCCTGCAGTGGTTTGAAGCACATGTTCTAGTTAGGTAGACAAAATTAGATTCAATTTCTCAGTGGAGCAGCAAGAAATCTGTGACCTTGTGCACTTCTGTCATTTAATGTCAGATTGTTTTCTTAAATTGAGATATTAATAGTTACAATTTTTAAAAGGCAATCAAGTAATGTAGTTTTGTTGCTATAATTTACCTTGTTGTAGTTGTAGTGATAAAACATAGTAGAATTTTTATTCTTAAATAAAACCATCTATAATCACCCATAATCCCATGGTGAATGAAAATAAGGACATCCGCAGATGCTTAAGCCACTTTGATAAAATGCAGTAGCACTTTCATATAACCTAAGCACATCCTTTGGCAAATATTAAACAATTTCTAAATTGCTTATGCTCCCTAATACATATACCTGCTATGTAAGCTCTGCATTGCTTATGGATGATAACAAGAGAAATATCTATTCATAGAGAATTTAATAGGTGTAGGCCCACTTGTAACTTTACTCCCCTGTTGGAGAATCTGCTTCTCTTTTTCAGATAGATGCAGATCCTAAGGAGAGAACCAGCCCATCATACCTCAAAAGGGCCCCAGCTGAAACTAAGAACAATGGGGGAAACAAACAAGGATGCTGTTCTCTTCGTGAAGTGGGTACCAGCACAAGGGTGAAGGAGATCGACACAGAGAACAATCAACTCCTACCATATCAGATATTCAGACCCAGAGGGCCCTCTCACCTCATCACTGAAGCAGACCAAAAATGAACCCAACAAGGCTCAGAGAAATTTTGCAGAAGAGGGGGCAGAAAGAATGTCAGAGCTGCATGTTGGGTCATGATATGCAGAGACATTTCTTCTACCCATAACTGTGGGCTAACTCTAGAATGTATGACCCATATATCTCAACAAGGAAGGGCCTGTGGGAGGGGGTAGTACATGGATGAGCCTAACAATGGTACCAACTTGACTGTATTCACTGAGTACAAAACTAATTAGTAAAAAAATTAATAAATTAAAAAAATAAATAAAATTCCATGTGTCTTAAAAGAAATATCTACTCATGTTCATTATCTCTGTGATTTTTTTTTCTCAAATGCTTTTTGTGGACAACTGGTTGACTCCTCAGTGAGGAATCCATGTCTAAAGTGGACTGACTGACTATATCATATGAAAATAAGAGCAATAATAGTATAGTTTCAATAGTCTGGGTCTAACAGTCAAAGCTATATTATAAGGTGGAAGCTGGGAAAAAAACCAAATACTTACATTTAATTTTGGATATTTCTTCAAAATTAAATGGATTTAACTTTTAAATATGTTATAAAAATGAAAGTTACCTACATTCAACCAAAATAATGTATAATTATTCCAGTTATATAAATGAATAAAACAAGTAATGACAGCCATCAATTTTTGTTTGCTTTTTGACGCAGGGCTTCACTATGTAGAACAGAATGACCTGTAACTCAACACCTCCTGCCTGTCTTTCAAGTGTTGAGACTGCATTCATGTCCCAACATTTCCAGTGCAAAGAAGAATTTTTTAAATGGTAAGAGAATCACAATTTAAAGGGATAATGGACTTAAAAGCATAAAACTAATATATACATGGATATTTACTTAAAGAAACTTTATATCACTTGTCCAATAAATTTCATGGCAAAGTTCAAAATGAACAAAAGAATAGAAGATATTGCTGACCAACAAAACTTGAACTACAAAGGAAGAAAAATATTTTTTGTTTTGCTAAAATTTGAAGCTTACTACATGAAATATGACAGAAGCCATATACTTTAAATCATCTCTGGATCACTTATTCCACCAAAGCAGTACCCAGTTGGTACACTACTTTGTTTAGGGAATAATGACAAGAATAAAAGTTTAGAAGATGCAAGTTTTACAAAAGTTTTGATCTATGATTTGTTGAATATATAGAAATGGAAGTCAAGGAAGTGGAAGACTCCACACAGTTGGATAGTTTTTCTGTGAATATACTAAAATCCACTCATCTATGATATACTAATAAATCTTTAGTGATATTTTTAAGTTGTTTCTTTAGGTGTTTAATTTTTGATCATTTATACTATTTTAGAGCTTACTAATTTTCTCTTTTAATTTCTGTTACTTTTTGTAACTTATTAATCTCAGGTGATGTACTTTTAATTTGACATTGTATTTTCATCTCAAGTCATTTGTTTTGAGCATGTGTGTGTGTATATATATATATATATATATATATATATATATATATATATATATATTCTCTGTATCTCTACTTAAACTTTTAAATGTATGAAATAAAATTAGAATAATTTTTGAATTTGATAATTTAAAAATTGGTTAATTTTCATTTTTTGTAATTGTTGTTATAGGTCACATTTGCCAGATATTTGCATGCTTGGTAGAGTTCAAAATTTACCTGGTTGAATGCAAAATATTTCTACATTTTATAAATTGTTTTGAGCTTTGCTTTGAGATGTGGTTACTTAGAACTGTTTTATTCTTTCAGGTCTTCTAAGTTTTGTTTGGTACAAAGGATTAGCTTTGATCTCGAGCTAGATTTGTTTAGACAAAATCCTTGTGCATAGTCTACCTATTTTCTACCTTGAAGCATATCTTCACTCTTCCTAGCCTATGCTCATGTTCAGTGCTCAAACACTCAGAAGGATCCTCTACAAGTTATTCTTTTCTCCTCCTGTGGATTTTTTTTCTAATCATATTCTTTCCTACAAATACTACCTGCCTTATTCTCTCTAGACCCCCAAATCTGTGTCCCGGGGACTTTTATCTCATTCCATCTGGGCTTCTACTTTTTCCTGCTGCCTAGTAGCCCTCTGAAGGCTGAAATGTGAATAATTACTGCAGTCACCATTTGTTTTCCATCAAGGTTTACTCGCCTTCCTTTCCTGATATCTAATACCTTTAACACACTCACTTTATATACATACATAAACTCATATTCACATTTATTTATGTGGTTTAGTTTTTCACTTCTTTATATCAAGAAAGTCAATCTTGTCAGTCCTATTCCATGATGGTGATCCTCCTATCTCTGCCTCCCCACTGCTGGGATTAAAAGAGTGAGCCACATGCCTGGCTTTTTCTGGTTGTTGATTTTTATTGGGGCTTTTACTTAAGTAAAATGAAATGCTTCTGGTGAGCAAAAATGTCTGCATGAAAACAATGAACTTCTGCAGGAGAAATGGCTCAGCAGTTAAGGCAATTGCCTGAAAAGCCTAATGACCTGGATTTGATTCCCCAGTACCCAAGTAAAGCTGGATGCACAAAATGACACATGATGTAGAGTTTGTTTGCAGTGGCTAGAAACTCATGTGTGCCCATTCTCTCTGTCTCTCTCTGCTTCCAAATAAATACAATATTTAAAATAAAATTTATAAAAAATAAAAAGTGAACACAATGTATCTAAGATAAGTTGCTTTTCCTTACTGATTATTAATGCCAGTGAAAATTACATGTATTAAAGTTTACAAAAATATATATTAGTTAAGATTGTAAAATGCCTTATACTCTGAGTAAATTGGATTTAACCAGCTAATCTGTCTGAAAAGCTATAGCTAATCCTACATTTATTTCATTGGAACCTACTTAACAGCTTCATTTTGTGTATTCTCAATACTGCTGTTAATGCTTGCTGACAATAAAAAAATTACTATTGAAAATAAAATCATAAAATTATTTTATATTTAAACAATGTAAGAAAATACCCACTATCTACTGATCAGAATTAGAGATTATCTTCTATAAACTTTCCCCCATAGTGAATATTTACTCATGGGATTTTCAATACTTTTTTAAAGAAAGAAGAGGAGCATTAAATTCCACAATAGATTTCCAAAATGTTAAAATGGTGATGTAATATTTATATTGCAATAAGAAGTGTCCTCTGTAATTCAATTCATTTTTGACCATTTGTTCATATATTAGCACTGCTGGGTGACACTGAAACCCACTTAGTACTTGATATTCAGCAATTGAAGCTTTGGCTGGTAAGCAGTGACCAGTAGTTATCAGTTGCTGGGGATTGTGGGAAACAAGAGGAAAAGAAGAAGATGGAAAGGAGAGGAGGGAAGGGGAGAGGAAACAGGAAAGGGAAGGAGAAGGAAAAGGAAGTGAACAAAAAGGAGAGATGAAAGGAGAGGAGAAGGGAGGGGAGGAGAAGGGAGAAGAGGAGAGGAGAGAGAGAAATGGGTCCCAGTAACCATTCTGTGCACTGAAGATTATGCCAAATCTGAAGAAGATGCTGGATTTCTGATCTCTGGAGACAGAGATAATTCTTATGCTGTTGATTTATTGGTGAGGCCTGAAAACTAAAATGAGGAAGAACGACAAGCCTAGATTAAAATTCAAGTGACCTTTTTTTTCTTAGTCAACTTCAGTCATCATTTGCAAACTATTTTGTGCCACAAAATTTATTTTAAAAGGTGACACTGAAAGGACATTTGTTCATTTTTAACTAAGACTAGTGAAAATGTGTTTGAATTCTTATGAGTATTATATAGCAATATTAAAATGGCATTAATTTGCTATTTTGTTGAGCTGAACTTAAATATATTTTATTTATAAATGGAACCCAAATGTTTTGTTTTAAGTAGTGATCAAATATTGATTGATGAGTTAATATTTATGATATGAGAAGCACTTACCTTTCTCTGAGAAGTGTTTATGTTGACCAAACTTTTCATGGTTGAGCTAACTTAGGTATTTCAGCATTCATGGTGGATATGCTTCAGGGTAGAAAATGACCTTCCTGTGGCAGTTCACAGTGTTTCATGAGCAGTTTATATGCAGATTCAACAGCCTTTGCTTGGCTTCATGTCTGAATTCTATTGATAATTTATAAACATGTTTCTTTTTATTTCCTGACAGTTCTTAATAATATCTATAGAAGATTGATATACTAAATTTTTATTTCCATTAAGTTATTGTGACTTCAATTTAGGCATTTAAAAATGTTAGCATTACCTTGAAATAATTTATTATAGACAAGTATCTTGGAAAAGAAACAGTTCTCTTTCTCTTTTGTCCTGTTTTTATTTCTTGCATTTCTTTGATGCCATGCACCAGAGCTGGCTCTCTGTGAGAAAGATAGAAGATGAGAATGACATGTTGAACACATGGATATCAAGGATGTGGTTACCTTAGCAACAGGAAGCATATAAAAGCCCTTAGAACATCCATTCCCACTCCTGGGACATTTCAGAGTTTCAGATACTATAAATACTTGTGAATATGACATCTATAAGAAGCAGTACAAATATTAAAGTATTATAATATAAAAGCAACTTAAGTATTCCTCATAGGGCCAAGTTAGTAATTCACACTCCATTCCATTCCTGAGAAAGAGTGGCTTAAACAAAAGAAAAATATTAATTCTAATATATATTCTATAAAATAGTAGTTTACTTTGTGAATTTATACACATCCATGGAATTTCTATTTGTTATGTATAAGTTTGGGAAGGTTTATTAAGATAATATAAAATATTTATTTTGATTGATAAAATTCAGTAAGTGTTAGAACTGGGACAGTGATGATTCTCAGTGAATGTCTGTTTGCTCTTTTAAATAGTTGAAAATTTGATCTGTCACTTGACAGAAGACATACCTGAAGAGTCATGTAACTGTTCTGTAGTGAGAGAATTCCATATTCATCAATAAATGCAGAAAAGAACACCTACTAATGATTAAAATTAGCAAAGAAAAATATCCTTAATCTATATTTTGTCAAAAAAATTTTAGAGAGAGACAGAATGAGAGAGAGAGAGAGAGAGAGAGAGAGAGGGAGAGGGAGAGGGAGAGGGAGAGGGAGAGAGAGAGAGAGAGAGAGAGAATGAGAATTTGAGAAGCTAGGGCCTTGACCACTGCAATTGAATTCCAGGCAATTCCACCATCTAGTGGGCATGTGTGACCTTGCACTTGCCTCCCCTTTCTGCAGCTGGCTTATGTGGGATCTGGAGTATAGAACATGGGAACTTAGGCTTTGCAGGCAAGCAGCTTAACTGCTTAGGCATATCTCTATCCCAAATAAACTATTGTTATTTACCTTGTTGACACTTTTTCTTCCTCCTGTTGTCTAGGTTTTCCCCTCAGATTATAAGACTCATATAGTATTTTGTAGGAGGGAAAATATTCTATCCAACCCTCTTGTTTTCCTTGCCTCTCTCAAATTACCTACCATGTACATGAAATGGTCTTTCTACCTACACATATGCTCATTGCTACCCTATACCACAGTGAATTTTTCTTATTTATGAAAGAATCTTATCCTCAACTTTGTAAAGAGAATAGAATATTTGACTGATCATTCTCACTCTATCCAACATCATTGTAAGGAAACTCAGTGCTGAATTAACTCTTCTCCTGTACTTTTTTGACACCCATTTTGCAGACATTTAATATTTTATTCAGGGTATAGTAGACATGGTCACTCTATTCATCTATACTTTTTGAGTGCGAGCGTATGGAATCTAAATCATCTTAAAACAAAATGCCTTGTATCTAATTATCCCAAATCACTTCAGAAATCCCTTCACTGACTTATGCTTACTGCTATGTTATGCTATTAGGTATTACTGGAGATCAATAAAAAATATCACCTACTTGAAATGCACTGTGTGTCTTTACAAAACTTAGCCTGAAAATTCAAACCACCTTGATAGGATAAATTATACAATAGATATTTTGCTTAATCATATTTCAGAAACATTTTGAATTTCTCTATTTGTTTATCCCTTTAGTTATAAAATGACACTGTATAAGTTTAATTGTCTGTTTTTGTCTTAGCACTCATGCATCTTTAAAAATTGCTTTGTTGAGCAAATAGTGGTCAATACTTATTGTTTATATATAGCAGGTCCAATTACAGGCAAGTTATGCATGTTGGTCCTTGAAATCATTACAAGAAATTGACAAAGTGGAAACTCACTGGATCCATTTCCTGATGAGGACACTGAGGGAAAGGGGGATACGGTTTTTGTAGAGTGGATTCAGGACTCAAGTTAAGTCATTGTGGTTAAGAAACTATACTTTTAGTAACCATGCACCTGCCTTGC
This sequence comes from Dipus sagitta, assembly GCA_036346955.1. Taxonomy (NCBI): domain Eukaryota; kingdom Metazoa; phylum Chordata; class Mammalia; order Rodentia; family Dipodidae; genus Dipus; species Dipus sagitta. Next base: position 52,360,014 of record CM070775.1, on the reverse strand, counting down.
TGGTAGCTGAGCAAATAGCCCAATCCATCTTTTTTTCCTTTTGTCTATTTCTCAGAGGATACACAAAATAGAACCATAGTTTTCAAAATATTTATAAGCTACAATCACGCAATTCATCTAAATGTTCCACCTAAGTATCACATGAAAGAAAGACTGCTGGAATGCAGTTTTTTAGTCCAAGCCAAGATTTTCTTCACCATAAACCCAGGGGTGAGATTTGCAAGGTATGTTTCTACAAGCCCTTCCTGGTAATCCTGACTCATAATGAAGTCTCACAACTACTGGTATAGAAGAAAAGTGAACTTTGGAGACAGATGACTGAACAGAAATCCCACACCCGTTGCTTTAAGCCATGACAAAATGGTAAATTGGTTAGGACTCATGAAAATTAATTATTGCTTGCTAATCAATTTTACTGTGTGATGGTACTTTATGTTACTTTTGGACATAGAACCAAAGTTAAGATGATGTGGCACTAAATAAAGTTTTATTTATATACACTGGGTGCGATGTAAAACTTTAAAAAAATACTTCGCACATTCATACCCCTCCCTTTCTTTTTCTCTCTTCCCTCTCCAAACTCTACAAGTATATATGATGTTTATGCCCCATGTGGCATTGTTCAGTGTTGTCATAAACAAGAGAGTCTAGAAGCAGACTTGGCTGTGTGTGCCTTTTACATAGTATAATTAGTCTTGGTTAGATGTATGTAACTTTGTATACAAACACTTGCATGTTGGTAGCATCTCTGAGTGCTGAATGAAATTGTTAGGAAGCTATAAACCTTTAATTCATTTTACCCATTTATAGTAGTAATCCAAATTTATTATCTGCTACATGCTATCCCAAGATATACTACTGAAACAAAATTTTAGGCATGAGGAAATGAATTGGGGAATTGTATATCTCTTGCTACTGGTAAACCTTAGAACATATTGGTAGTGACTAAAGTTTATCATCATCCAATATCATCTTACTACC